>JAHZMV010006234.1:0-53112 GCA_027743765.1 Coecobrya sp. COE2
ACACTTGGTCATGAAATCACTACTGTATATTATTACAAACTATATACCTAGGATGATTCTCAATGAGAATTTCTCATAGTAACATACTAAATTGGTATCACTTTCGTTGTGTGAACCTTAAAATATACACAAGCCTCCACCAAATGTGTGCACCTTACCTCTCCCTTCTCCAGAATGCGAGTCAATGAGCCATCGGATCCATCGTCTTCTTCACCAGTTCAAATATGTAGTCACCAGAAGCGTGATTTTTGGTGATGGTAGAGGTTGGTGAACGAGGCTGTCCTTATTTTCCCAGACCGAAACCAGACACCGGAAAATAGTCACCATCATTAAAACTGATCTCTTCGACTTGCTCAATACCCTTTTGTTTTTCTCTTTTCTGTAATTCAGCCTGACTTACTCTTTATAAAGTTTCATTGCAAGTTGTTTGTATGTATGTATATTTTTGTTACCGTGTTGTGTCCTTCGGACAATAAAATAAAATTGAGAAAAAGGAATGGATGCAGGTTGCAGGATAATCTCGTTTCTTATACTTGGTATGACGCTTCAGTTAAATTATGCACCAGTATAAGCCAGAGGTACTCTATTTTAAAACGAAACCACCACTTATTTAAAGGTGGTTTCCACCAAGATCTTTTAAATGTGTACTTGATGTCCATCCAACACACTATTAAAATACCACCCTTTTCTTCAGTATCTTCCGGAGACAAGTAGAACACTATGCCATTATAATGTATATGAATGAATATAATATGTCCTCGCTCATTTTACTTAGACGAAGAATTCGTTAGTGGCGGCTTGGCGTTTTGGTGGTTTTTTGGTAAGTAGGATGTTGACGTTAGTGGATGATGATGATGATGTCGTATTGCTGTTGTTTTGTGGTACGTTTCTTGTGAGCGTTAGTGGTGGAAAGATTGGATCAGAAGAACAGGAAAGAAAATGAGTGGAATTTGAGGAGCTGTGAGCTACAAGCATTTCCGTTTCCTATCAGTCGAAGTCACTTGTTTTTTTTCTCTCTCTAACTTTGTGATTTTTGGACTCTACTTAGCGTTATTTCCTCCACTACTATTATTAGCAGGTTTACTAAAACTGGTCAGATTTTTATGTTCTCTCATGAGCATGTGATGTTTTCTTTGAGTACACTTTACAGACAATAAGTAAACTAATAATAATAAAAATAAGTGGAATGAGAAAGATAGAGAGAGAGGGTTTTTGTTTGAATATTGCTTACTCACAATATTTGTCGGGGTTCTTCTACTTTTACAGATGGAATCCACAAACATCCTTTTTTTCTTCCCTCTCACTCAAACATTTTCGGCTTTTTAGCTTGTTGTGAGAAGTAAGCTTCAATTTCCTTTGTTTGTGAGGAACATCGGCCAAATAATTTTTTTCCTTGCTAACATAAACACATTCATAATATTGTGTGTACATATACTAATAGCAGCAGTAAATGCCTTGCCTTCTACTAACCACCTCACCAATATGTTTCCTCGAAAGTGTTTTCTTTTTCGAACAACATTCACTATAATTGAGTACTTTATACGCATATTTCCATTGGGAATAATTAAATAAATATTTGTGAAGTTGTCATAAAATTATTTGAAAATGGTGTAACAGCCATCTCGTCACTTGAATAGGGCTTAAGTAGGCATTTCCTCCCCATTCCTCTCTTTTTCTCATTCTCTACTTAAATTCATAAACATAATAATATGTAGGCTTTATAATACATTACTAAATTATAAGATGCTGAGGTAGCTCAGAATATGTTCTTTATGTGGCAAGCAATCCAAGTTCGCATTTTCCATTCACAGATTGAGCATGTCTTTAAGTGGGAGTTTTATTGATAAAATATGTTGAATGCTGACATATGAGCATGTGAGGCAGTAATAATAAAAATTGTAATACAATACATTTATTTATATGCAAAATGTCTATATAAATAAAATATATGTTTATATCAATAAAATATTATGTTGAGTTCAGAGAGGAAAATAGAAATGTATGTTGTACAATTACATTTTACATTGCTGCACTACACAGAGACAATGAATCATATAGAGGAAATCCAATAAGATAATTTGTGTCAGTGTGTAAAATTGTACGTGCAAGTGTAGAAGAAATATAGTAGGATAGGGTTACTTTAAAGAGATTGTGCATAATAATGTATGCCCGTTGCTTTTCGTCTCGTTTTTATAGATGTTGTAATATCTCATATTTACACACGACGAAGCAAGAAGACAACAGACAACTAAAGAAAGGTTGTTACAAGGGCATGTAAACTTACACGATTGTTGCATTAGTGTTAACATTTATATGCATGATCATTGAGCATCATTATCATCATCAGTTCATTCCAGTCCAACATGGCATTTAAGAATCACTTATGTGCTTATTAGGACCTTGTCAAAAAAACTCGCTTTTCCCTATGGCGGCGATAAAGGTCGTTAGAGGTATGGCGAAACTCCAATACAGCTGCTGTTGTTTTTCTGTAGGAATGTAATACAATGTCACACACATTGCTTTTACGATGTCTTTCAAGAAATCTTTTGTGTAAAGCTTAATTTAAAGATTTCTCAGGCTTGTCTTACGGTGCCCCCAGAAGACGCTGTCTTGTACAAGAACTCACAAGATGGAATAAATGCTGGGTGTTTTGGCCTTTCAAAATTGCCGAATAATTTATTTAAAAAACTTATTTTGTATTACTTTTATGCCTCCTTCCCTTCACTGTCTCCTTTACTGATGTATTTAATATTTCGTAAGCAAATAGGAGTATAGGATAAGCAGTTGAGAAAACAGTAGTCCAGCAGGGGTGGCAAAGGCAGTCCGGGAAACGCGTCGAACATCTTAAAAATTTTGTAACCATAAAACAGCTAAAAACTTCCAAAAATTTTCTACACTTTACTGTATTGTGTATTTGTGTATATTATATGTAGGTAGACATATATCCAATATAAAATATCCATAATATTGGTTCTTCTCGGTCTCAAAATGGGCGTTGAACTGAGATCTTATGAGCTAATAAATTTTGCGACAGTTGTCGTTACGAGTTAAAGTAATTTCCAAAACCCATTCTCCAATGCGTTTTCTTGCTACAAACCTGAGTGTCAGCCACAGAGGAGTAGTAGTTGATTTATGGTAATGTTCCATCCAAACCATTTTTGTATATTTTCCCTGAATGAGGGAAATCTGTAAAACGGCACACTTTGTTTCTTTTTCTCCTCTCTCTCTCTCTTCCACTCTGCCTACCGACACCACGAAAAGTACAACTACCCTAGACACAAACTACAAGGCAAGGCGTGTAGTGATGGTGACAACGGTGTCGGTTTGCTGATCCTTAAAAAAGTACGAGAAATATTGTACCGATTTAAGAATGATCATCGTCGTCATCATCGTCGTACTAAGCGATATATAACCATAATATTCATTCATTCATTGTGTTCGTCATTGTAGTTGTAAATGTGCCATAAGCGTATTTCTCTTTCCTAAACTGATTTTATTTCTGCTACCGTTGTTTTATATCTTTGAGTGATTTTGATTGGAATGGAAAGGAAAGCTTCGGGCTTGAAGTAAAAAACCCTACGCAGTCCTCACTCCTCACTGCTACTACCTATAATGGTACTTTGAATCTTCTGGTCAAAAATTTAACGCCATTTATAGTAAGATATTCTTTGCAAGAATACTTTTTAGCATCCCACCTCAACCAACTTTGACTATTGTTGTACATAAATTAAACTATCTTTGTGGGCAATATCTTTTGTAATTAGGTGTTAACAAGTTCATTCTTAATCCACATTATTTTAATGAACAGACTGTCTTCAGCATAGTAGATGATATATTTCTCATTTTCCAATTATTGATGCGTCTAGACTATACTCATGAAATTTATGTATATATTATTCGTATTTATAAGAAATGTAAGCTTTACACTGTATTTTTCAGCTAAAGTTCACTTGGTTAATAAATGGTGTAGCATGCATAAATGTTTTCGACCCTCAAAATAAAATATAAACTTATTTTTTCCCATGATTTTTCCCTCTTTGGGTTCCAGCTGCAAGAAGCTTTTTCAGAAATGACGTTAAATGTGTATTACATTATTTCATATAACCTGAAAAATCCTTTAAATGTCTTTTTTTTCAAGAAAAGCATCAAACTTCTGCTAGTTACAAAATCCTTTGAATTTCTATTTCCTCATCATGAAACAATGCCCGTCTCATTTTACCTTCTTGACAGTTGACTTTTTTAACTGAAAATGCTCCGTTTAAAAGAATTTATGTCTATATTTAACCATTTGAATACCCCGACTACCAATAAAGGACACTTTTTTGTACTTAAATGTAGCTGACATAAATGCTAATGATGAGAAGATCGGCTTCATGTGGCGTTGAAATGGAATGGGAAAAGGAAGACGGGCATAGTGCGTCAGGGGACAGAACTCCTCGTGTCTCGTCCTCGTCACAGTCCTGTCAATGGGCCTGAGCAGCCCACCTGAGGATTTATCCAAGATTTCCGGTTCACTTAACGACTTTTCAAAAAGCGAAACAGGTTGGTCCCAACCCTTTTAGTGGAGTTCAACTCTGAGCCTTTTTAGTGCCACTTATTTATGCACATGTAAGTGGTTTATGGAGAAATATTGTTCCGGTTGGATGAAGAAAGTGGATTCTTAAACTAACTCTGCATAATAGTTATTCTGCTTTAAACTTTATGCACGAATATAAAAATGTATATACTATGATATAATGTCGTTAATAAGGTTGTGTAACTCAAGGATGTAATATCAGACAAAGTTGAAAGCGTCACAGTCATGACATGTTAAACAGAGTTTCTATATTATAATACGTAAATATTTATATCATTGCTTATTGTGCACGTATGACGTAGGAAACTCAAAAAGGTACCTATGCAAAATGGACGTTTTTAAGGTGACTTTTGATGACTTAACTATTTACGTAAGATTATTATGACGAGAGTATAAACGGTGGACTACTTTTAGTCCGCATTAAAATGAAACAGCAGTACCAGACATGCCCTTTTATAAAGTAATCTGGTATGCAGGTAGATTTTTATCAACAGGACATGTGAATGGTAAAGAGTATATTCGTAGAAACTTCATCAGGACATTGTTTAGTTGGTGATGATAATACAAAATATTTATGTGAGAAGTGAAAATGAATGTTAGATTTCGTCAACATAGCTTTGTGCTCAAAATGATTTACACTAGCATGAAACCTTTTATGTAACCTGAACGTGAGTAAATTTAAAAGCAAAATTATTTATCAGTAAATCATAACAACCTCATCGTCCTAAAATCTCATCAAATTTTCCATTGGTTTTGCATGATAGCAGTTTTCTTGATATAATTTTGTATCATTGGGGAATGCAAGAGTAATGATAAGCATTATAACTTCGACAAAGTTTTTATCAATAACCAAACTTATACATCCCTTTCCGGAATCATTCTTGCATATGAATTCAACCATGGAAAATTCCTGGTAAATAATGCAGTAAAATGTATGAAAGTAGCAATTTTTTACTTTATTCATGCAGTAAAATGAAGGGCATAAACTAGCAATGCTTTTTATTCTTCCTGGTCTAGGAATTCTGGATAAATTTTCTTTCTCGAAAAAAGTGCTTTTCGTCACTCCCAACCAGGTCCAAATTTACATTCCAGCGCAGTGCGTATCTTATAAACGTACAAATCGAAACTGATACAAACACACCACCCTGGTTTGCACAAATATGACCATAACAGTATCATTGTTGTTATGATAATAACAATAATAATAATATGCTGAAAAGTATAAAAACCCGAAAAAGTGGGTAGTGTTGTGAATAAAAGAGCCCATAGTAGTTTAGTGGTGCTGATGTAGAAAAGCTAGTGGTAAAGCTGTGTAGTAATGTAAAACTGTACTGGTCTAGCGCAGTTTGCTCGGAGGTTAAGGGGGAAATGTCAGGAAATAAATGCAACTGTTGCAAGTCTCTCTTTCTTTTTGCTTGTGTATCATTCCAACTTGTATTATTGCCTGCTTCTCCTCTAAAGAAAGACGAAGGAGTCTTTGCATAAATATATCTCTTTCCTGCTGGCAGTTTTCTACACAAAGTGTGTGATGTTATTAGGGTATAAGCGCCCGCAAAGCCATTTCCTCAAGTATACCAAACTTATGTGTATCTCCGTGTCATTTCTTTTACGTTTCTTCCGTTTCTTCAAGTTGTTTTCATTCAAAAAAGGCAAGACGGAGGAGACATCCGTTTATTTAGGAAGCTTATAATAATGTGCCAGCAAATGAATCTCTAGACTGTATACACAATGGCATGTTTATCTACTCACCAGAGAGAGAGAGAAAGGCAAAAAACTGGAATAAAAGAGCGATGAAGAAGAATACAGCTTACGGGTGGAAATCCACACAACCATATCCTCATCTTCCTCTCCAGATATAGGTAATATGCATACACACAACGAAAGAGAGGCTTATGAAAAGGGTTTCCTCTGCTATTTCTGATACCACACAGCAGCAACTCCATTATTACGTATGTGACTAGTTACTTTAAAACTCGGATAAACTTAATGTATTATATCCAGGCAGCCATCCATCCATCCCTACAGACTGTAGTACAACCTGGCAAATCCACCAGTTCATAAATCACATTATATCCAGAGGCATGCGGACAACACAGTATGTAAGACATTTAACCAAGCATCTTTGGCAAAGCAAAGTCATGTTTTTTCCCTTTTCCATGTACTGTTCGCTACAATTGCAAATAATGTGGAAAGAGAGAAGTTCCGTATTTCTTTATTACTATGTCTATATTGCAGAGAAGAGAAAAAGCAGTAACAAAAATTCATTTCAAGGTCATTTTAAACTGTCGATTTTCTCAGACGACAGGATTTTTGTCTTCTGGAAAAATTATTACTTTGCCCTACAACCCTTGTAACGTTTTATAATGGTTATGTGTACCATTTTTGACATTGCTTATCATAATATGAGATGACACCATAACTATTTCCCAGTTTGCTAAACGTGATAAAACATATTTGAAGGTTATAGTTATATAGACTACTATTAAGAGTCAAATGAAATACTTAATCCTCTAAATAGCTTTCAAGAGCCGTCTTTGCGCTTCATCTTTGTTTCAAAATAGTTGTATACACAACTGAATGAGATAAGCTCCTTATTTGTACTTGACATAAAGTATTTGTTAAGAATTTTAAGTATTTGCACATTTCCTGTTGTGACGTTATCACAAACACTGCTGATGCAGATTGTAAGGCAGTAAAAAATTTCCAGGCCATGAACATGCAAAGCAGAGATATAACTCTGATTATGAAAATTGTTTGTTTGCAGAAAGTCAATTCTGCCGTCTCATGAGATAATGTGATGCGATGTTTGAATTGCTGTAAATTGTAATTAATAAATAATAAGCAATTAGTCGACCAAATGTCCAAGGGGCGTAAACAAGTAAATAATGCTTAATGAAGCTAGTCAATGTATTTAAATTCCTTTCTCGATATTGTTATTTTGTTTATACTTCTTAATATTTTATCGAGGTTGATATAATGAACATGCAACTTTTACTGCCGGTAGAGTATAATTGGTTGTCTCTGTTTTTATCTCGTTATCAAATTACGTCGCCAGTGCACTTATGTGTAAGAATAAAGTCATCCATGATCGTATCATTATGTTATGCACCAGAAATTCTTATTGGATAACGAAAGCTGTTTTTAATGTTGGTTCAAAATGATCGTTGCAAAAAATTTACGTCATGTATAAAGCATTGCACTTTTAACAGATTTTAAAAGCGTTGCGTATTCATTTATGAACAAGCATGGCAAATTTAAGTTATCATGGTGCTTCATATTATTTTCTCACCGTCCGCCTGTAAAAATTATAGGATACATACCTATATATGTACATTAATCTTTAATTCAATAATAAAATTATCAAATATGTATATTTATATCCAGTGAAATTTTTTAAAAAATCAAAGGAATTCTTCAAAACAGTGCATTTTACTTACTTCATATGTTGCAATCTTGTTTTTAAAGAATAATTGTAAATTTTGCATAATTATTATTTCATCGTAAAATATGTAATATGATTTAAAAACAAGTTAGTACATTTTTATTAATTACAACTGCAATTTGATTTCCTGTCGAAACAAAAACATGATCATTCATGAAAGTCCATCCTGATTAATGTAGAGACAGAATATGAGACTGCGTTTTGCTGGTGGCAATAAAATCGAATACCTAAGTATTATGTTTGGCTTTATAAAAATTGCACATGTATGCAACGTGCATTCCTTTTTCTGAGGACACATTGATGAGAGTGTACACAGAAGGTTAACTTTGTAATTTGAGAAAAACATTGACGAGGAACGTCTAATGTTGAGGTAAATATAAAATGAGACGTTGATGTGACGGTGATCATATTATATGGTTTCCTTTGGTTTCCTTGTTGCATCAAATGACTAAATATATTTACTACTGAGAATGTCAACGAATAAACCTCTATGAATCCTGTAAACTGCATTTTATAGGAAATTTTAAATTAATTGTATGAAAACATGCTCAGTCCAAGGTTTAATAACAAGTTTCATGGATGCTTTCTCAAATATCCTTGTTTAAGGTCGTCTAAATAGTCTGCAGTGGCCTGTCATGAAAAAGTGAAACTAGGTTAATAGTTTTAAATTAGAACACACGGGAATCGCTGAACAACATGACAACCATCTCAACTGGCTCCTCGTAAATTCAAATAAAAAATCAGTTTTCTTACTTGAAATGATTTACCTGTATTTACTTTCACAGGGGTCAGCATCGTCCATTACTCGGTATTATTTAATTACAATGTCCAACTCTCCTCGGTGTTTGCAAATGTTTTGGTTACTTGCTTAGCCCAGTCAAATAAAAATCCAATAAATTCTCAATTAATCATCATCATAAAAGAGTAAACCAAGTTCTGCAAAATACTGCTGTTTCTCATTACGTATACTTGAGTTTGAAAGCACATAATAAATGAAATTAGCACTTCTCATAAAAGAGATAAGCAGGAGGAAGCGAGTCATGCTAAAAAAGTTAAAGAATGGATCAGATTCACAACTGCATATTTTGTGTGCGTTGCATTGTACCGATGATGATAAAGCTGTGATATTTATTTGCTATTCCGCTCCTCCTTTCTTTTCTTTAAGCGGTATATGCTTTAAAAACCCTTTATACATTTTGGATTCAGAGTAGGTATTACAAATGCAAAAATATTATGGCGCATATATTTATAGCCTCTGAAATTATTATTATTGTTATTACATTACAACATCTTCTAATATTAAAAATATTGAAGCGTGGCATCTGCACTTCTTACTTTAGCTCATCATCCATATCTTTCTTTCGTTAATGCAACAAGACACACACTGCAATTCCTATTTTCAACTCCTCTTATCATCGCTGTAATAATCCTCCTTCTTTCTTTTCTTTTTCTTTCCTTACATACTACGTATCCTCATATTATGATCCTTTTGCTGGCTTAACGTAGTATTTGATTACCTACCTGCTTGTATACCTACTGTGGCAGTATATTATCATCATCACCATATTAGCATCAGATATCATGAGCGAGTAGCACTGGGTCCATTCTATCGGTTATATGGCCTTTGTGAGGAAGGCTTGACTTGAGAAAACAGGTGCATAGATCTCCTGCTGTTACTCTTTCTTGTTGCCTCATTGTATTTAGCATTTTTAGAAGAATACAATGATGTAATATGTACATACGTATCATCTCCTTGTCGATCATCATCATCGTTACTTACCACATTATTATTATTATAGTTGGCTATTGTCGTTGTGCTCACTATCATAAGTCAAAACACAATTGTATGTACATCGACATGCATGTATGCAATACTGTGCATCACCTTTTCTCACTTGTCTGCCTTGACCCTGGGGGAAACTAGACATTTTGACTGGCTTCTATTCAGCTACCGGTCTTTTCTCATGTATTGTCTGATTATCGTCTAAGCCACATGCTTAAAACACGTTTTTTATTTCTTTACAAGTGATATGGGGAGAAATGAGACTTGATGTTGAGAAATGTGAATTTCTTCATATCAACCTTTGTTAACATCTAGAGTGATATTTTGACAGTTAAAAGAGTGTACTTGTTGTGCTTCATTAAGTTAAATATATTCTTTACTTTTTAAATTCCAATCTGAACGGTCATATAAAATACAACACGAAGTTATCAAAAAAATTGTATGATCTACAGAAATGTGAGTGGAAAGAGTGACAAATATTGAGTGAGTGAGAGGTTTACAAGGATTCTTTCAAGCTTGGCTAAATTAGCCTGCCTCTGAGTTATCGTCTGCCACCACTAAAGACACAGAGAGAGTAATAAGACAAACAATAAGTACATATTGTAGAAAATCTGACACCAAGATCATCATTGGAAGTCTTTCTCTTTGATTAGTACGCAGTGAACATGCATCTATCTCTATTATTCCAGCAGCAAGGGAAAGACAAGGAAATGTTGTCGACCCTACCTCGTTTCTATTTTTTCGGCCTGACTTCGTCTGCTTCTACGACTTGTATCTAGAGTGAAAATCAAAGCCTCTCGTTCAAATTAGCCCAGTGAAGATGACAAAAAGTGTTGTTGGGTTTGTGTAATCGAGAGATAAGGGGGTTGTAAATCCCTCTCTGTGACTTCATCCTCCTCTTGTCGCATATTTTTTTCTGGATGTTTATCCACTCATTTTTTCTTCGTTATTTCCTCACTGCCAAAAAAAAGTACTGAAGATTTTCTCTGATGATATGGATTATATTATTGATGTGTACGACACAACGAGGACGGATAAAGGAGGTAGAAAATGAACATGAAAATGAATGCAACTTTATGCGTGTCTTTCTCTCCTTACCTCTTTCCCTGACAAACATTATCGTTATCATCTGTGTCGACTTTATATATAAAAAGGAATAAAAAAAATCTTAAGGGGAAACATTCTTCCTTTTTTTGTATATAAAAATTCAGCAAGTAAAAGTATTATCTTTCTTGTTAGATCCAACATCCGTTTACGTACTTATTACGCATTAGCATTTTAGCTAGTGATTTTTGTTAAAACAAAAGCCGGAGAAAGCAGCAAAAAGGAGGTATAAAAAACGACGAGAATGCGAGAAGAGAGCTAAGTAGATAAAGAAACATAAAAAGCGGATGCTTACATAATGCTACCGCCGCCACCACCATCACCTTTCACTCTTCTCGTCTTTCTTTCTATCACAACCGCCGCCACTCTACTACCACCATCATCATCGTCACCGTTCAATTTTTAGTAGTGTGCTGCTACGACGAGTAAAACTGTATAAATGTCTTTATTCATTGTTTAAAAGAGTGTGACATTACCATAAAGAAAGTTGGCAAAAGACTCCATACACTTTCGCTCCGATGAAGAAATGTATCTCTACCTTATGCAACCCGCTTCCCTGTGAAGTTTCAAGTGTTCTCCCTCTTACATCAACAACTCCAGCATAATACTATGTACTACCACCACATTAGAATCAAAATCAGTACCCTAAAGGTGTGAAAAAAAAACTCGAGATAGAAGAACTCTTTTGTTCGATTTTTCTACATGTTTCATAATATAACTAGATTGCCAAGTGTACCAGCATATTTAAACAAAAAAAGAAGAACAATAGTCAGAGTGAGAAACGACGAAGAAAAAAAATGGAAGAGTAAGTAAGATGACGTGAGAGAGAAGAAAAACAGAGAAGGATGGATAGAGTGTATAAAAATATGTGTATATTTATCTCTTTCGTGTCTCCTCTTTCTCCGTGTGTGTAAACTCTGGTGTTTTAGATTGTGTATGTGAATAATACAGGAAAGGTCTCCCGAGTGACTCATTTTATTCACAGAAAATACATTAGCCTGTCTCTCATTTCACCCGTCGTTTGTCTTAAGCCGTAAAACGATAGAAAGAGGCAGCGGTCGCTGTAATAGTAGTTGTGTGTCTTGTGCTTCTTTTCTCTGTTCTTATAATTCTCTTGCCGTTTTTTTACTGCTCAAGTCAAATCAACAGCCCATAAGTCGGTTCTCTTGTGATTTTCTCGTCAAGAGAAGAAGTGACTTCTGCCAGAAAAGAACCATCGTAGAAAAAAAACGGAGGAGCTGTGCTGAACAGTAATATGGCAGTGGTGTTTCTTCGAGACAAGTGGAGCTAAAATGTAAGCAAAAAAATGTACAAAAATGTTCCTTATATTAATATTTTCTCTGTTGTAGTCGCACTATATATTTTAGCTCTTGATATTTTTGTCGGTTCCCCTTCGTCGTCTTGTATCTTTCTTTGCTCACTACATCATCATCAGAGACGGCTCAAAAGATGAAGTGTCAACTTGGAGTGACTCTGCTCATTCATTTTGAAAAGCTTTAAGGATGAAACGAGTGGTGGTGAAGAAGATGTATGCTTGATTGTATGTGTACCTATTACGTATTTATGTATGTGTGACTTTTCTGACTTCATCATAACCCCTGGAAAAAAGTTCTCATTCATTTATTCATTCATTCAAAAGTGTTATTTAACTTGAGAGAAGAGAAAAAAATCAGTCAACCGGTGACATGAAATTTGCCTTGTAGGATTTGAAGGTTGGAGTTGGATAGAAAAACAATAGAAATTATTCTAGTCATATAAAAGACAAGTAACGTGCGCCAGCCACAATTGTTCCTGGTACTCTTGTCGCTATCATTCATCGCCATACAGTCACATTTTTCTTTTCTAATTTTTATCCCAGCCCATTTTCATTTGCACCATGGTATTCTAGATGGAAGCGCAGCGTGGTAGTAGGCTTCCAATGAAAAAGTTTAAAAAACCCTTTTCTTAGTGCTTTATGAACACAAAAAATATTTAATTTTGTGAGTTGCTTGAGATCGGTAGAGAATTTTAATACTGAGAAATTCTGTTTTCATACCGACAACTGCTTTTGTTGTGTTTAATCCACATAAAACACTTACATCTTAAATGACTCAATTGCGACAATAAACAGAATCATTTATGACTCACGTACGATTTTACGCTAACAACAACGAAACAAGGCGTGATGGCACGATTATGTGGATCTGGCATGCCTGGATGTTGTCATACAACTTTTTTATTCGCAGTTTATATGCCAGAGACGTTTCTCATGATGTGCATAGAAATGAAATAAAACGGGAGACAAAATGTAGAATAGGGTAATAAGATTATTTATATTTATGTGCATGTTGCCCTATGATATATGAACTACCCTTTAATAATCACAAGCCCAAAAAATGTAAATATTACAGTACAGTGTTTTATTGGGTCAACTCAAAAACTGATAGGGTTATTGTATTGAGAAGGAGAGTACACACTGTACCGTTGAGACTTATTACTATTTACAATATTTGTAATTACTACCTTGTTACTGTTTTGTATCGAGATCAAATTTAAATACAAATTTCACAGCGAACGAAAACAACCCTGTTACATTGGTTTGTCTTGCCTTATTCTTTCCCAGCTTATCCATTCAATATTCTAAATCTCTTGGTATTATTTATATCACAATGAATTTATCAGCATAATGCTATGTCATCTCATGGATACAGGATATTATTTCATCTTATTGTATCAACATACATAGATGAGTTTCCGACGAAAGTAATAAAAACGGCTTGGGGATATTTTCCTCGATAAATTCATTTTTTGTCTTCATGAGCTGGACTACGCATAAATGTTTGTTATGCTTGTTTATTGTCTTCAGTATAAGATATATCTTATTATATTGGTCAAAGATATTATTAATACACCGAACAAGTTTTATGTCTTATTTGCTGTAACAATAATGCCAGTGCAGTAGTAAGAAGGCAGAGTGCGCTTCATGGATAAATATTACTTTTATTTGCCACCCTTGTTTGCACATTTATGTTCATCTTCAGCGCTTGTTGTTCTCTCTTACTCTCCTTGTTGTTTCCATTTGTGAATTATTGGCCGGCATATACTACCAAATGCCAACTAAAAAACGAGTTTCCCTTCAAAGTAATCCGTTTCTATGTATTCCACATTCCACTGTCCAGTGGGGAAATACTCACAGATTCACCAGATTGAAGAACGGTAAAAGTAGATATGAATACAAAGTTTTGATGTGTTAAAGGGCAACTGAAGATTATTATTGTTCTTCCCTCGATATGAACAAAACAATCACTGGAAAAGAAAATATTCTCTTTCAAGTATGAATAGATACACATTCGCATCCCACAACTACATAAATGGACATATGAACAATATACATTCATAATATTATAGGCGCATAATACACAAAGTAGCCAGCAATAAGCACTTTCCTTCATAATATACTTTAATATTTGTGGAAGTAAATAGCAGTAAAGTTGGTAGTTTCATTGGTTGTAAAGACACAAGAGAACAGTGTCAGTATCAACTTGCTTCTCCCTTATTTTGCGACTGTTTGTTATAATTAAACGAATTCATTATATTTTCTATAGACTAAGGCAGTCAAGATTTGGCTGAGGAAAGGGTAATAATAATCTTTGTGAAACCGAGAGGGCAGTTTAGAGAACCTTTTATCTAAATAGGAACATGGTACAATGCGTAAACATAGTAATAGTAATAATAACAATGCGGTTTGTACATTACACGTGTACTTATTTGGCTACATTATATATTTATGATGTTTCTCGTTGCTCGTATTTCTGTTGTGTATGATTATGAATCACCACTTTCTTTTAGAACAGAGGATAAATGTCGGTGCTTCATATTATTGACAATTATCTTTAGTGTTGCATTTTTGCAGACATTTCTTTTATATAACATATTGCTACTGAGCACACACCTTCATTTAGATTTGTCAATTACCGAAAAGATTATGTTTGCACTTAAATATAAATTTGCGTAAAATTAGAAAATATTTTAGACAACAGGCTTAACTTCATTAGGATTTAGATAAAAGGATGCACTATGCACATTAATACTTTTAAATCATAAAGATGCACCGGTGAAACGGATAGCAAACATTTGCATTATAAGTGTTTGTTTAAACCCTCAAAACAATTGTAATGGGAAGCAGGCATATCCTCTTTACGTTTTAGTAATTAATTTTTAGCGTTTCCTTCACAGTGTGCCAGAAATTCCCTTCAAAAGGAGAAGAAATATAATGAAAACGATAATGATCCGTTTAATGCTTATTTCATTGCGGTAGTGTACAACAACACCACCGATGAAGAATGGCGATGATGAAATGGTGAAAAATAATATAATCTATTGTGAAAAAAGGGACGAGGAATGTGCTACGTTAATACTTTTGTCTACGATATTATGGTCTATATAGTTAAAGTATACACACTATGGACACTGAATTGGCAATGAAAGAATTATTGCAGTGGAGAGCTCGTACCCTAAAATAGAGGGTTTCTACCACGACCACTTTTAAGTGTTTTTCTTCTTTGTATTTTACGGCAAGCAACTTATTATCTTGTATTCTTTCTGGTGTCTTTGTAAAATGTTGATAGTGGCAAGGCACAAAAAAGAAGGAAAAGTAAAGAAGATGAGAAGCAGGCGGAGGAGGGAAGAAGGGTTACGTTGCTTGTTTCAAAGTAGCCAACAGCCACCCAACGTGAACGTGTGTAATATTATGAATAGTTGGATATATACGTATATTTACACTATAATGATATACGCATAAATATAGATTAGTATATACGTAATAATATTGTTACATTGTGTATTTGTATGAGTGAATGGTGGTGGTAGACCATCTTTTCACATCTTTTCTTGAAGCACTTAAAGTAATTTATCTCTAAACAGCGAAAAAGCTGAATGGTGTGGTGAGGAGCAAAGGCGCAACAAAAACATTTTCGATGCCAACAACTGCAACAAAAAGCTTGTTTCTATCTATCTCTCTTTCTCTCTGGTCTAGTTATTCATTTCCGATGGCTAATATTTGAGTGGTATTCGTTAATTTCTTTTGAAAACAATTATATCTGAAATATATTACGAGGGCGAGTAGAGTGAAAGGGAAAGTAACAGCATCACCGTCTTATACTTGTATATCCATACATACCTTTGCGTGTAACAAATGTACGTAAAGTTTTGTTGGTTGAAATGGTTTCTAGCAAGTTGTAATGGGAAAAGAAGAAGAAAGATGAGAAAGAGGGGAAATACACGGGATGCAGCTGAAATATATATCGCCACAAATTATTTTCCATGCATATAAAAAGGTTGAAGAAGAGCAGAAGAAGAATTGCAATATTTTGTGGCATCCAAATATCTACCACAGCTTGACTGGATATATGAGTATATAAATCCATTTATACCTACTGTACAGCACACCAACCAAACATTGTTATTATTATTATTATTGGTGTATTTTGTCATCTTTCCTTGACTTCTTAAGTATTTTGTTATGTAGTAGTGGCAAACCATCCAGCAGTGTTTATAAAAACGTATAAGCAGTTTATCTCTACAGCATTAGCAAAGGAGTAGTGACTGGCTGGCTTCTCTATCCTTTCCTTTTTCCCTTTAACATTTTCATTTCCAGAATTGCCGCGATGATAAATGCAATATCCGTTGTTACCTTCTTGTACCGCGATGATGATGACTTCTGGTTCTTTTCTGGTGATCTTTCTTCCGTTACTATTGCTGCTGCTGCTGTTACTGCTCTTCCTTTTTCCCCGTCTTGGCCTTTAATAATAATAGCAATATAATAGGAGTAACGATAGGAATGGCTTGTGTGCTGCTGTTATTGTGCATGCCTGAAAACGAGTAAGACGGAGGAAGAGGAGATGAGAAACAGCCAGTAAAAGTATTTTGTAAAGAAACAGGACTACTTGATATTTTGGCTTCTGTTGCCACCACTTCTACGCTTTTTTGTCTCTCCAATTGTCCTTACTGCTTTTCTTCTCTGTGTATTGCACAACCTACTTTATAACAATGCAGGATTTATTTTGCTTTTTTGGTCATTTTCTTTCCTGTTCTTCTTCACCATTGCTTCGTCGTTCTATTCCGCCTTTTTTACTTACACTCTTGCCAAAATCCAGATACAGCATACACACTGCATTGTTATGACGATAAGTTCACTTTATATTATTTATATTATTTCATGGTGGGAGTCTCACAGTCTCGTAACGTTATATCATTCTCAAAAATTCTCATTTCTATTTCTTACACACTTTCATTTCAACGTCCTGAAAAGAAATAAACTAAAAAAGGATAACCGTATGTTAAACAAAACTAATGCTGTTTCAATGCGCCCACCCAATAACAGTTTTGCATTCAACGGAAGAGCGTTCATAGTTTCGTTTTATTTCTTTGCCTGGTCGAGGAAGAGATCGTCGGTTCTTTCATATTATCATCGTGCTAAGACTCAATTCAATTTACATGCAAAACGAGTTAGACGGTTTCTTTTAAAACTAAAGTAAAAAAGTTGATTCGTTTTATCCATTCTAATCTTCCTATATAAATGAATAAAGCATGGGAATATAGCAAAATTAAGAACAAATGGGAAGAACAGTTATTAGAACGATAGCGTTCACACAATGTTTGAGTAATTATTAATTATACATGCCAAACTTGTATGCTTATTGGAACGAATCGAGAAGGGCTTTTTCAAAAGAGGCAATATTTTCCTTTCTTCTTCTTTACCATTGCTGATTTTGTTTTTATTGTTTTTATTATTATTGTTGTAATATCATGTGAAATGGATATCTGAATTAAACTTTGATTTCTATAAAAGTTTGTAAAAACTTCTTATCGTTAGTTGATGCATTAACCAAGGTTACAAGCGAGAGTGAAAAAAAAATATCCAGTTTGTCTTATGAAACAGCAGCAGGATTGCTGCAGGATTGAAGGTGAAGACAACTTGGTGGAATTGCAGTTTGAAACATTGCAACAAAATATGACACTACGCATTTATATTTTAACTCCCGTAACTCTTGCAAACGATTTTTACATGCAAACACCACGTTAAACAGATAATGCTCTGTAAAACCATTGAATGCAGATATTTATCAAAGGATGAGATAATTACTGCAATAAAATCAGTACAGCTCTCTAGTTGGCAATGTCCACTGACTCTTGTTTCGAGAAAAGTTACTCAATTATGGTAAATTAATATACTGTGTATATGCATATATACCCAACTCTTACTTTGGAAGGCATGATTTCTTTTGTCAGTTTCATCATAATCTTGCCATATAATCTAATTTTAGATTTAATTACAGTCGTACACTGACAACAGCTTAATGGTTAAGTGGGAATATAACAACAGGATTTCATTATTACTACGGCTCACGTCATAATTCTGACTTGCCCACTTCTTTTATTAACCCGCTAAGATAGGGAGGTGCTTAAGCTTGAGAGAGGGGTTAGTTTCATCATCATCCTTTTCAGATATTATTATCATAATCGCAATAACAACTGCTACAACTATACTTTCTTTTTACATTAAATAACGTCTCAGGGGACCTTTTTAGTCATCTACTTTATTGTGCTTATCACACACGGAATAAAATTTCTTTATGTAGGGTTGTGCGTATAAACAGCGTGAATAAAACAAGAGTAGTGGAGCGGAACAGCGTCCCCGCACAAAAATACTACATAATTAAGCATTTTGGATGGATAGTGAGAAGAATAGGACAACTACGGAGAAGGAAGCAGAATGAAAATAATTGTGGAACGAGGAAAGCATACAAAACAAAAAATTTCAGACTTTCTGCTACCATTCCAGAATACTGTCACTAGTACCACCACCGCTTTCGAATAAATGACTATTATTTGTCTATGCGTGTATGTGTTTGGTGGTACGAAAGTCAAAGATGGAATCAAAAATGTATGCAAAAATTCCAAGCACATCCTTTCTCATTGTCTTTTCTTTTTGATGCAAGCCACTAACCTCATCAGAAGTTTTTCCTCTGACTTTCTCGCTTTTTTGTGTCGTGTACACATCAAACGTGCCTCACAGTCAACTATTCCCGTCTTTCTGCCATGCTCTATTGACTACTGTACTCAAGAAAAGTGGCATTTCTTCGTTTGTTCAAGTTTAACATCAAGTTTTGCGGTCATGGTGTGTACTCTACAATTAAACACACCCTTTGTCGCCGGGGTCATTATTACCATTCCTGGCACATAAACAAGAATTTTAAGGTGGCGGAAGCATTTATACTCCATGACTGTCCCCGTCTTCAATATGAAACAGAAAATGAATTACCTGGCCAATTCCTTACAATACGAAGTAAACAAGTTTGATCGCAATAGGCCTACCTGTTTCGCACATCGTCATTTCGTGTATAATGCAATGCACAGGGACAATATGCAGGGCTCTACAAATTCTACAATAATAAATACGTCTTGCACGTTTATAGAATAGTCATATCATGAGTTCATGTGTGCATATAAAATATTCTAGATAAATGGTAATGACAATATATTGCACAGCCCGTGTATCATGCACTCCCACCACTCCCGTCTATTAAATGTAAACCAGGGAAAATACTTTGCAGCTATGAATACAAAGAAGAATTTGTTTTCTGTACTCCTCCAATTTCATTTCATGTACATGGACAACGCTCCCTAAGTAGGTGCTATGCTGGCGGTGGTGAGGCAGCTACATAGGTAGGAGGTAAAAGAACACACAAGGTTTTTAACGTCAAGTGTACGCGTAAGTAGTTGTGAGTGTGTCTGATTTTAATGGGCTTTGACAAGGACGAGGGCTATAAAATTAATTGTGGTCTAGATAGGAAAAAAAGTATACAGGACACGACGACGACGGAGAAGAAAAAGGAGAGGAAGAGGCAGATGATGATGCCACACACATAATAATACTTATAAACATGCACGTATTCATGACTGTTTTCAAACTGGCTGTTTTGAGGAGAGGGAAACTAAAGGGTTGAGTGAAAGAGTGGTTATATCATTTGGTATGCATGCTTATACATATGTCTCCTATAGGCAAGTAGTAGTGTTGGAACAAGCTGTAGTGAAATAGGGTTGTTGGCTTTTTATTTTCTTTATACTCATCTTGGCCAGGCCAGAAAAGCATTTACACGTAAACTTTTTTCGAGTGACGACGACGACTAGAACGAGGAAGAGGAGCCAGCAGAATAAAAAAGGAAGGAGCGCATCGTTGTTGTACACCGTGCACTTAACTGGCTATAATAATAACAAGCAAGCAGGGGAAAAGCAAAATGGAAAAGTGATAGGGAGAGAAAAGGAGAAGGCTCATAATATTATTATGGAAGAGGCGTTAAGTTACACAACATGAAAAGAACTCTCTCTCTCTCTCCAAGTGAAACATGCATGTACTTTTTTATGTTATCAAGATTCATAAGATGTAAAAAACAGAAGAGAAATACGACGACCTGGTCTCTTGCTCTCTTGTACATAAGTATATAAAATACCTATATGGTTTTTTGTTGTAGAGGAGGAGGAGGAAGAAGAGGAGAAGCTAAAAAATAAGTCGTTGTAGGGCAAATACAAGCAAGGAAAAAGAAGAAAACTAAAAGTAAGCAAGCAAAGGAATGAGGAAAGAGTAAGAAAATAAGGAGAAAAAGAAAGAGGAAAAGTCATAAAAGTTTTTTTTTTCGGGATGTGCCCGAGTCGTTTCCCGTGTCAGCCTTTGCAAACCTTTCTCGGACGACAGGTTTATGAAGATCATATGTTACTACCGTTTACTTTCACCACAGCTCTCTCTCTCTCTTTCCTCGTCTCTTCGTCCTTTTTTGCCCATTGTTATGTTATTGCTCCTTGCCAAGTTTTATCGGAACCATCCGAAGCAATCATCCGTTTTGCAGGAACACTGACATCAGAAGAAGAAACGGGAAAAGAGAAAGAAAAAAGAGTGCGGGAAAGAAAGGCAAAGAGAAAATACACTATAATATATAATACATAAATGAGTAGGCTTATGACGACCATGATGATGATGTGATGTGTGCTTTTCTATTTAGAAGTAAGAAAGGTAAGCAGAAACAGAACATCTAGCACAAAAGTCTACGCTAAAAAGACAAGTCTTTTTTCTTATGGTCTATACCATTTTGCCATGACTACATTCGCACATTCATTCAGAACATTTTTAAAAACAGTGATTAGATGATATTGACATACCAAGTTAAATAAATATGTCATTGTGAAATTGACAAAATTACCAAAATATCTGTAGTAAAATTTATGCAAGTGTACAACAGAGTTTTACAATGACTTTCAATCTTTGTATTATGAAATACATTAATATTATTATTATTAATATCGTTTTCTTGGAATGCCATTGGCAGAACAATGATAATAATAACTATACAGATTTCTGATAGACACATTGTCCATTCATGAATGTGTAATACGTATAATGGAGTATGAGTCTTATGAATAGCTATTATGGCATTCTGAAGGTGCATTTCTTAGGAATATTATTATTACTATTATTATTGACAATAAATACACTTTACCGCTTACTGTAATAGAGCATAAGCAAATAGATATAGTCTGCATAGCATGTTGGCTGATGATCTAGTCTAAACTGGTAGAAACAGCAATAATAATAATAACGGCAGCCAACCAACCAGCGGCCAAGCATTCAATGATTTTAGCCGCCGCTGGTTGCTTACACAAAGTATATTTTATTGTTGTAAAGGAAACTAAACGTAAAATGTGACTTAAGAGTGGAGGAAACGCTTTTCTCAAGAAGAAGAAGAATTTGTGTGTATTCTGCGTCCACTACTACCGCCGCAACGGCCACTACTACATCTACTAAATCCTCTTTCAGTATAAATAGCTTTGCTAGTATTTTGTGTAAAGGTCGGTAATATCTCTGCACTGGGCTCTCCACCATCATCATCGCTATGATCATGGTATTCTTTCTTCTGGTTCGTCTTCTTCCTCTTCGGATTTTTGCTAAGTAAAACATATCACACTCACCATAATGTCACATAATATAACATAATACAAGATATAGCCCATGGATAAAAGGGGGAAAAAGAATGACCAAAGCCAAAAGCTTTAGGAAAAAGAAAGGAAGCAAGGCAAGGGAAAGCGAAAGAGAGAAGGATCCTCCTCGCCTGGGCACAATAAATAGCCCAATATGTAATGGGATCGGAAGCCAAACTTGCAATCATAAACAATTTCCTTCCATTCATAGCGAGACCCAAAAGAGAGACATTTAGGATGTTAGAGATAATATGATTATTGCTATTTGTTCGTCCGCTGGCCAAAAAGAAGAAGACGAGCAAAAGAAGAAAACCTGGAAACAGGATCCATCCACAATCACCATCCATGATTCTATATATTATAACATTATACCACCACTTACGATTTTCCCTTTTTGAATTCCACATAAATAGAGGAAACTCTACACTACAATTTTACTTTTCTCGTGTGTATCTCTCACTCCTATTCCTTGTACTTTAATATATTTACTGGATACTCTTCCTCTCCAAATATTCCAAAAATATAGTTTATGCACGCTCTCTCACACAAACATTACCTTACCATATCCTTATAGAAGTCGCATTTCGTAGTAGTAGTATAGCAACAACAGAAATTATTGGAAAGTATAAAAATATCATCATCTCTGAAATGAAACATTTGAAGGTGGTACAATGGTGCACACAATTCATCCCGAAAAAAAGTTGCAAACTCTCCTTTCTAGTTTTTTTTCTCCACAAAAATATTATTTCATTTGACTTCGAAACAAGTACTATATATACTCGCATTATTACTGTGGTGGTGGTGATGGCTTGCAAATGGTAGTTTGGAGTTTGGAACTTGTTTTTGAAGAATGTCCACATTAAAGTAATTACTATATACGGGGCTGCCATAATACTTTTCCCGCAAACAATAACAAGTATTCTCTTTTTTCAACTGGGCGAAACATTATCTTCATCTTCGTCATGATCAGTCGTCATCATCATATTTATCTTTGCAGATGAGTAAAAAAAGTCACTGCGTAAACATGACTGCTCTTCATTTTCAGTCGAATCTCATTTTCTTTTGATGTGAACATGCAAGCGGTACTGACTGGTGTTGGCTGACTACATAAGCATTCTAGCATTCTTTTAGGCAGTGAGGATGATGGAAGGAAGCCACGTCAGCAAAAGAGTAAACATTTTTATTTCTTTTTCCCATACATAAACACATCCCATTAAACGATCAGAAGAATACAAGGAAAGGGAGCTATAATATCTAATCCTTCCATTATAACAATGTAATACCCTTCTAAACAATAACTATTTTGTCAAAAGGAGTACCACCACCACACATCATTCCACCAAACCATTAAAATATATTCATGGTCAGCAAGAAGAACAAATAATTTATGGTTGTGTGATGTGATGGATCTGGTGGCTCTTGTTGACAAAAATGATGACTACTACAAAAAATATTGTTATTTTATGTTGATAATTTGTGAATACGATGATGATGGCCATCGTGAGTTTGAGTTGGATATTGATGATGGCGGTACTGTTTAGTGATGGTGAAGATGTGATGACTGATGACTAAATATTTTACTTCATTTACACGCTGCAAAAATGTTGTATTTTTTTAAAAATTGCTAACCGCCACTAATGGATATATGCAAATAGACATCTACATAAATATACTATGTAGCCTCATAAAAGATTCACAATAAAATTAATTTAATAATAACTGAACAATCGAAATGTAGAAAAATAGCGGAAATATTATGAGAATCGTCCACTGACGAAGAAGAGTTTAATCATCAAATTTCCTTTATCTCATTTTATTCTCCTTGATGGGCTGTCACCCTCGTATAATGAATATTCAATATTGATTATTGTGTCATGCGCTTTCCACCAATTTCTGTAACCCTGATTAAATAGGGTCATCGGTTTTTGTAGGAACTTTTGGCCTAAGACAGACAGGTAGACATGTCCTACCTAAGTTAGTACCAGTCAAAATTCTTTCATGTACTTATTATATTCATACATTTTTGCCATTAACAACATTGCCCTGTGTAATTTTTTTTGCTGTGTACCAAAGATTATTTTGTTAGTCCTTGTGTTAATGTACAAAATATGTATAGGCTAGCTAATAAGTGCATAAAAATAGTAAGCATATTTTTGATGACAGTTTTTTCTAAACTCCCAGGCAGTTTATTTGCTTAACAATGAAAAAAATGCTAGAGAGTACACAAAGTTATGTATGTCTTTTTTGTACTCTGTATCATCCATCCAGGCAGACAACACCATCGTCATCCCATCATCATCTCATGTACCGTCGTTCCTTGCTTGTTTTATTTGTCGTTCCTTCCCTCTGCAAATAATAATAGTCATCGCAATCAACAGCAAAATACAACCGGCAACGTCAACGGTGGTGGAGGTAGAGAGGGAGTACCAAAGAAGAGACCGATGAGTCTACTCTTCATTATCACCTTCATCAAATAAAAATACTGCATGCTATTTATATTTACACAAAAACTATCCTGCCTTGTGTCCGTAAGCATCATGGTTCGTGATTTTTGACAAAAAACTGGCTAGTGATGATTTTGGCGTTGCTCATCATGATTATTCGGGAAAGTACCAGATACCTCCTGAAAGCTCCTTGTTTCTTGGTTTTCTTTTCAACCAAAAACTCTCGCTGTCAAGTCTCTCAGCAAAAGGTACCACCACCACTACAACAGCATCACAACTATTTAATAAGTAATTTTTCTCATGTTGAACTTCACGAGTTTTTGGGTGGATGCATGATGATGTATGTTTGTTTGAAGTTTATACAAATACTGTATCATCATCACCATCATGATTGAAGCTAGTTGAAATGATTACAGCGGTATATAATGTAAGCATTTTTTGGAAACAAGCAAACACCAAAATCGAGTCATTTGCTATGCTAGTCTAGTGGAAAAACAAGACTGATGCTATGATGATAATGATTACTGCTAGCAGTGGTGGTGATAATGAGGATGGATCATGGCAAAAGCTCTGATGCTAATGATGATGTGATGAGAATGAGATAGAGGATGCGAGAAACTTTGCCATTTGAGTAAACGTACAAATAATAATAATAATTTGTTCCTATATAAAGTGTCTATAAAATAATAAAAATAATAAACACGACACTACCGCACACATGAGAATAATTCAAACACGTTCAATCCCCTTAGTGGTTGTACGTACGTTTACATGGGTGATTTGAAAAATTGTAACCAAGTTGAAATACCTATTTATATGGTACTTAACAGATTTTAACAAATAGCCATTCTGCAACTCACATTCTCAAAATGTATGGAGGATCATGGTGTTGAAATTGGTAAAAAATGTAATTTTACGTATGTGTGAGTTGTCAAAAACTTTTGAAATTCGTAAACTAATATTTGTCATAATCATCATCATGCCATGCACAATGAGCATTAAACTGGGGAAAAAAACTTTTATGTCTAGCAATGTTTCTTTCAGAAATACTTCCGTTTATATTGACGAGTTCCAACTTCATGTCTCTCTCAGTGTACATGCACATTATATGGTATCGTATTTTTCCGTGTCATTTACCCTGTTCCATTTTATGGATCTAGGCCTCTAACACAAACATCCCATTATTATGTAAGTACAATATAAAATATTTATTTCTGTTTATGCTTTTTTAGTTACAAAACTGAAGTAATCCACATAATATTCTAGTTGAGTAAATACAAATAGCGAGACAGAACGACAGAGAGAGATTTGGTGATGTACATTTTTTTGAAAGCGTAACAAAATATATCGTTGTGGCTAGTTTAACCAGCGTTTCGATTTTTCGCATCAGTCAGCAATGTGTAAACAGCATAAAATTGTTGAAACAGTTTGTGTGCACAACAATTTTAAACTCTAGTGTCTGGTGGTGGAATGTAACACGTTACGTCTCTACTCTGAATACAAATTGTCCTCATCATCAAAAAATCTATTTTTCTTCGACAATAAAAATATAAGTTAGTAAAGTCAATTCTATTTTTGCTGCCACAAAACTTTCCGTTTGAGTGACAAATATTCAACACATCAATAGTAATGTTGGTAATATTTACTGATGTTCAGTGCTATGAAAAAAAGCAGCAAGGAAAAACAAATAAATAAAATTTGGGGGCGGATCTTGTCATATTTTATAGTGCCATAACCATGTCATCATCATCACATCACTTACCATTACATTTTTTCTATTAGACCAACCGGATAGCACACTGAGATTTTTTCCCCGATATTGTTTCACAATTTCATCATCTCTGTCACAAATTTCCTTTACCTTTGCTTTGTTTCATGGCATGCTGAGATGAACCCAAAGCGAGCTTGTAAACTGCATGATTTAATGTATTCGTCAACATTAGGCAGGGAAAAGTGACAGGGTGCAGTTGTATCATCATTAAAACATTAGCATCATCAGCTCAAACACGTAACTGTAAGAGTGGAATGTTTTCCATGCACGAATCTCTTCCCACTTCCTGCTGACTTTTGTCATTTGTCATGAGTTTAGCCAGGAAAATTTGTAGGTCTTTGGTGAACTCCAATGCTTTCTTCTAACCCTCGGCCCCTTTACTGTCATATTCCGTGGCAAAATGGTACAATAATGAATAAACACGTGTCTTTTGTAGGAGAACGAGTCCGTACGTGTGTTGTATTTCAGAGAGATTGGATACTATCAACTATTTGTGGGTGTTTATGCTTAGTAATTAAGTTAAATGAGATGATTTAATCAAAACATGCTACTAATGTCTTCTCGGTATCAACCCTGTCATAGCCGCTTATGTTCTCACCTCATTCTACTACAACAAGAGCGGTGGTGTAGGTGGAATGAATGGTTTGTTGCAATTTAAAAATTGGCCAACGCTTTGGCATGCTAGCCAACATGTAAATAAAATCAAGCCTAGATTATGTGTTGGTTTATGATCAAGAGCAGCAGAGATTTTGCTAATAAGCAAGAAAATAGGATTGGTGATGATTTTCCCCTAAAAAATTCTGTTGTGCACCAAGTTATATCCCGTAAAATATGTAAGTCTTAGCAGACATCCTTCCAGTGTCTCTATGTTACAAAGACACATGCAGGCAAGCAGGCAGGCAGACGGCTGCTGATTTATGAGAAAATTTTTGTCGCCTTACCGGAACACAGGAAATGAGAAGAATGCACACCGAAGTCTTGCTGTGGCCGTGATGGTGGCAGAGTCAGTGGTTGAGTAAGGTTGTATTTTTTGTGGCGGCGATGATGGTGGCAGAAGTATTGCTGCTGATGATGATGAGGGTCTGTGTGTTTGTGTAGGTGTTGTCGAGCAGCTTGCTCCATGGATTCTGTTGTGGGTCTTATGGGAGCCGCCCTGTAAATCTCATAGATTTCCCCTCTCACACCTCGCACGATGATTGTTATTAAAAAAGGAAAATACGATGAAGCGGAAGAAACCATAACTTGCTTTCTGGTTTCATTCGCGATTGAAAAAAAGGCTTGATGGTGATGATGATGCTGCATGTGGACGATGAGGATGAACAAGGTGCTAGTTTTAGTTGGAGATGATGATGCTTCCAGCTTTTTACTTTTTTTTAGTTTTCATTGCATTGATGCATCATTTAGGAGGAGAACGATGCTTTTTCTCATTTGTATCACATGCACACCACTACACACGTAACATTGGCACCGTCTCTAATTCCAATACTAATACGAAGAGAAACATCAAAATGTCAGTGCGGAGAAAAAAGGGAGAGGAAGAGACAGTGTCTCTCCGTGTGTGCGTGAGAAGAGAAAGAATACTTTGGAAGCAGGAATCAAAAACGGAGAGGGAAAGAAGAAGAAGAGCAACGAAATGAACATTTTTGGTGAAGAAAATTGAAGAAAACAAATTGCCCGATTTTCTTCATTCGGTTCACTAAAATGAATGCGTATTATTGGTTATGCATGAATAACATTAGATATTCTCCCAATGTCCTCTTTAATAATACTCCTATGGAAATTGAATTACAATAGGACATTTTGGATTTTTGGTGCCAGTTGCTAAACCGAAGAGAAAGAACGTGGGGAAGAAAGAGCAATGTCTTCTGTGAAACAGGGAAGATACTTATTTTCCCGGTATATGTACATACATATATTTAGATATACGGAATGGGAGAAGACAGGTGAATTCCATTACAATATTTTTCAATGGGCGTCATTTTGAACGTTGGAAGTTTTTGTATGATTCCAGATGGACTAGGTCTTTGCAGTTTTTCAAGTGCATCTTGACTGCAGTTCACATTTACGTTTATATAAGCGGCGAATGTGCAATGCAACACAGTTCCAACATACGAGAACTTGTAAAATGTTATGCAGCTTTCCTATTGACAGGAAGTAGAGAAACGATGATATTTAATTTAGTTAAAAATGGTGCGATTAGAAAAAAATGTTTATGATCACGCGAACATTTTTATCGTCTTTCTTGGGTAAACACCCAATAGTACAAGTGGTACTTTCTTCTGGAACTCTTCATTCATGATATAACGAACTGCACTTTCCTAACAACTTCTGCTGCAAATCAGCGGTTTAGGCTTGATCTTGTGTGTATTAATGGCATTTACGTGTATGTGTCCGTATAAGAAAACTTTTAAGCGGAATTTACCATTTTCTTCCGTGCATGAGACATACTTAAATCTGATATGTGGACTTTTCCCTCCCACTCCGATCGGTAATCATCAACACTATCAAAAGTTCGATGTTAATGGGTGGATTTCTTCTCATATGATGTATAAGCCAAGCATGTCGTATTTCATACAAGCAACAAAGTAGTAAGTTATGAACTTACAGGTTGTTCTCCTGTGTATAATTTTCTCAGAAAATAAACCTACCCGAAATAGTTTAATGGCTTTAACGTGATTTTTTTCTGTTGCTAAGCATTTCATCTTAGTACTTTTTATAATGATTGTAAAATTGGAAGCGATGTTGTTAATGGCTTATATTTAGGTATCTTGGATTTTGAAAGTTTAAGCAGTAGAAACCATTTCAAAAGTGTGAACACTCTTTTCCTCAGTCGTTGTTTTCAGGCAGGCAGGTGCGCTGTATAATAATAATAATATGCATGATAAAATGACATTATATGCTTATTATACCGTACTACAACGCAGAACAAAACTTTTCGGACGACAAACTTTGTAAAGTGCAATGTTGAAGCTAAAAAGTAAGTTAAACTGACAGCAGACGTGGTCCTTATGTTTTTAAGCAATTTATGTATGATTTTGCGTTGCTTATATTACATTTTATTATTATTATTATTATATATTCTGATCCGTGATCCTTGCACCTTTAGTAAAGTAGATGATGATGATCATTGGTAAAGGAAACATAGTTCGTCTCACTCTGGTGCTGCAACGGCTTGGATTGTTTTTTTCATTTGGTCATCATAAATTGTTCAGCAATAAACACAATTTTTTCTACTTGTTACGGATTATTTTGATGCAAGAACGTGTACCCATTTTGTAAAAAAATGTTATTATTTTGCATCTACTCAAGAAACATGGCAAGTGTGATCCTTTTTGCAATGATTAATTTTATAAAAAAATTGCAACCAAATTGATTAAACACGGTAATGCTTCTCCAATAGTAATGTAAGGAATAGCAAGTGACGCAAATAGCATTAATGTTTTAACAACGGAGGAGGAGAGGGAGTGAAACAGAGCACGAATACAGGAATTGATACCTAACTCCTAGTAATATAGTCAGTCATATTAAAAATAAAACAATCTCGAACTAAAGATTACAAGAGTTTTTCAGATAATGGTTTCATTTTTTGCTACATATTGGTATGTATATCCAAATAAAATACTGGCAACCTGTGTAATGTGTAAATATATCAAATAGAGAGAGGCGATAGTGAGAGGGAACGAAAGATCACATACATTTCGTTATGCAGAACATCATACATGCATAATATTATTGTCTGTGAAGTTGATGTACAACCAACAAGGGAAAGAGGACTAATGCACGTTAAAATGAGCGAAAGAGAATGAGAAGGATGTGTGATGGGAGCATAAGCTTCTCGTTGAGCTGTACCAGATGTGACATCGCAAGAAGAGATCTACTTCTTTCTCTCTGACTATCTCCTACTTACTTTTGTCTGTTTCTCTTTCTCTCTCTCTATCTCTCCGTTCTTTATACGACCAACAACCACCATCACTTTTTGCTTTCCTCTGTATTATTCCATTTCTTTCTTTTCCCTTGTCTTTACTCTTTCTTTCTCTCTTCTTTCATATGCCAACTTTTTAGCTGAAAGTACAAATCTCAAGATGTAATATTAAAGAAGAAGGCAGTATTGCCATATGCACGTACGTGGTGGTAGAATAAGAGGAGGATAAGGAAATAGTGAGTTGGTACACTATATGAAAATCATGGTATGTGTGTGACGGCAGCAAAATTATAATAGATTTTCAGTGAGCTTCATGATCATATATTTTTCTTATAGACGTACAATCCTCTACACATTTATGAGTTTTCCCTTGTTTTAAGCTGTACAGTCTTTTCTTCTGGGAGAGATGAGACGGAGTCCGGGTCTTTATCAGCAAAAAATGGATACGAAGTCCAAAGAAAGGAACACTTTTATGCATAAGTTTTGCTACAACAGCGCAACCAAAGAGAGGAGTTAAGTCAGTTGAGATGATGATGGCTCAAGGAGAAACGAGAGACTTACTACATGATATACAAATATCGACATTTCAAAATACTTGGGAGATGCATTTCATAAGAAACATTATGCTAAGCTTTCTCCCTTTTTCCATATTTTCTTTTTCCTTCCCTCTCTCCCTCTAAAATAAAGTATGCACGACATTTACACCAAACACTTCAAAAGAAGGGAAATGGAAAATAAGAGAAAAAAATAGTTGAATCAGTAGAATATATTATTACAAATCTGGTGATCACCCGCATCACCTCCATCGCCACCACCGAACCGCCACCATCATTTTCTCTCAGTCTCATATTTTATTATTATAAATTATGCTATGTGTGTTTGATAACTATTTATTTCTTGCACACACATACACTAAAATCTACATACGAGTTTTCTTCTCCTTCTCGTAAGCACCCACATATCACTTTCATCTTTTTTACTCCATCCTCTGGCTCTAAAGCTGATTTATACACCACCTCCAAAGGACTATAATATGTGCATTACGTAAAGTATACATATCCACATTATCATCGTCATCATCATCAGTAGTATCACGGTTATATCATGATCATCCTGAGTAAGCATAAAAATCAATATGTACATCAGTTGTATGAATGAGTGTGTCTGATCATAATGTACTGGGACAACTGCGTGTGCAAGCTTAAAAACGACAAAAGAGGGAAGCAAGAGGGAAACTGTTATTATTTAAATTACTAGCATGTGTAATTTTCACGGATAGATGAGAATCGTTTTGAATGTACATGTGTGCATGTTGGCGAAGCTCTTATGTGTGTGTATGCGATAGAATATTATTATTCTCTTTTCTCCATTTCATTTCATCCTTTCCATCCTTCTTTTTTTTCAGTGAAAATCTCAGGTGTTGACATTCGAGGAAGAGAAGCATAATTTTATTCTTCTTTCTCGCCAGTTCTGCTTATGGATGTATTCTGTGAAGTGTGAATAAGGAGAAGAAAAAAAATGTTATGTAGTGTGTTCACACGTGCTTTTTATGGCTACCTCTTTTATGACACGGAATACTCATTACCGTCACCACCACCTCTGCTTTTTTACATTACTGTCATCACTTTGACTTCACTTTTTTCTTCCTTTTTCCCCTTCGCAAATACATGCTTATATTTAACTCATGATGATGACTACTACGGCCGGATACTCAATAGAGTATAAACTTGGTCACATATTGTCGCTGTTGCCAACGATAAACGTAATAATCTAGTGGGAGGTCAGTGTGGGAAGGAAGAAAATTTTTGTATTCATGGATTGTGTCGGGAAGTGTGTTTCCTAATACACTAGCGGATACAACCTTTTTATTGGAGGGTATTTGGTCATAAATATGAATATTGCCAAAACAGTGGTGTCCACTCGCATCTTTTTTCGAACTGTCCGTTTCCCATTGCTCTCCTGCTTTATTTTTTTCTGTTTCGGGAACCGTTTATAGGGGAGTTTGGACATGTCGCTTATATAAAGTGATTTTTCGTTGTACCCCTAATTTATTTTTTGGGGAGAAATATGAAAAAATTGTAATTTCTTCAACATGACGTTTGAAGTATATATTGTACTTGGTTTAAATATAGTTTTTAACACAGACATATAACTTTGAATTTTATTTTGTCTAAATGACCATAATGTGGAAATGGGTTTTAAGAAATATTGACATAAATCAAGTAAACTGTAGAGTTGAAAAAGAAAAATCGGCTTCCAAAAATTCTGATGTGTGGCTGTTAAATGTACATGGGATCATATTTGGCTACTGATTTATTCACGATAATCTTTTTGATGTAAGATAAATGCTAAGTGGCCACTGGTGGAAGTTATGATAGTTTTTAGATTCAACTAAATGGCTTTTGACTTCCTGGTGACAAGTGGGCTTAAGTATCCCCTCAGTGTAGAGAAAAAAAACAGGAATTGTCCCCGTCGCTTTCGCTCTCATAAGCATAAAAATTGTTAAAAAATTTAAAATGTATCTTTCCGTCTTATCATACAGACTTTAGAAATGGAAATGGGTGTAGGACATGATGATATTAAGGATAATATTTAAGGAGAAACTGGCAATTTGAAACATCCGACCTGGAGCTATCAAAACTACTGTTTTGTTATAATGAGACAAAAACATTGCCCTGAGCTTCGTTTTGAGAGCAAAGATTAACAACGGTAGGCAAATGTGTCTTTTACTGATTGTGAAAAGCAAACTCTGGTTGGTAAGATAATCATCTAATGCAGTTGCTATTCGTATAGCATAATAAGTTGTGCTTGTGAAGTAGTAAAATCACAAAAGGAAATCCCCACCTCGATTTACTTATGTTATGCATAATGCTTGCTTAATATTCGTTATGTATATTCAGTTTATTATTTAAAGCTTTTTCAGTTTTGTGAAAAAAATGTATAAAAATAGATGCGTTACCAGAAAGAATTGAATACAGAACTTTATATAAATAGTCCAGACATTTTTTTCTATTGAAAAATTACGCGAAACAGGATTTTTGACTCCCATAGCTCAATTTGATGACTAACAGCTCTTGGTTAGCTATAATGTGCTTTTGCCTTTCTTAAAATTGATGTAAAGTTGTAAAGATTGTAGATAAATGTTGTTTGTTGCTATACGCTAAAATGATGATATTGAATTACCAAGTAAAAAAGTTCTCTCACAAGTAATTTGAATGAAAGTTTTAATGTTTTGCTATATTTACATACGTAATAATAATATATTTTACATTTTCCAATGATGATCATTATTATCATGTTTTTGTTCATTTATTTATTACACCAATAATAGTAAAACAAATGCAATATGTTGGAAAAGGAATCAGCAGCAATACTATTTACAAACCTTTGATTCATATGGATTCATTGGGAATAATACACCAAAATTTCCTTAAAAGGATACTGAGTAAAGAAATGATCACTCATTACGCAAATAAAGGATTCATGAAACATTAGAAAATTAACGTACCAGTAAGGTGCAATTACCACTGCGTCAAAATACGTAAAACGGAGAATTTGCCAGTTTAAAGTATATTATATTAATGAATGGCAATATAAAACACAATGCATGTATTTGTACCGTATGTTGCCTCAGTACAGACAGTTATTTTAACATACAATGCATTCTACACTTCCTTGAATTGTCTATCCACATTAGTAACAAGTGACTTTCTTTCTTCATCAATACAAACAGTAAGAAGTAATTCGATGCATAACCAAGTTATATCACGAACAAAGTAAGTAAAAGTAATAATGACACTAGGAGGTCCCATAAATTCTATCCGAGGGAGAAAAAACCGATAAAGTTTAAAGAGAAGACAAAGAACGAAACAAAAGTCATATTATTATTTTTTAGCTAAAAAGCATTTGGCCCTGCTTTTTTTCTGGCGAACATGTAAATGAAAGGAAAATAGGGTGATCGAAGTGCTGCTGAATACTACGAGATATACCATTCTCCTTTCGCTCTCCGGAGTTTTTCAGTTCGGTTTGACTGACTTCCACCAAATACCACCACCACCACACACATTCATTCATCCATGTTGGTATTGGTATTTGGTATGCAGTTACTGTTCGTAATACACTATTCTGTGTATTGGTATACATATATGCGGATAGCATGATTTTTTATATATTAGCACTAGGCTAGTATATATTTTTATATGAACCTCTCACTCTGCATATCAAGGCCACCAACTTCTCTTTCTTGTAATTGACTTTCTTTTAATTATTTTTTTCTGCTGTGAGGGTAACGGAAGCCAGAGTAGAGTAATGGGGATTTAAGCTGTTGGGTTATAGCAACCATACCAAAGATATTATTCCTACATTCGCTTATCAATCTAAAAACAAAGTTGTACAAAGTTTGCTATAAAAAGTAACGAATAACTTCTGTTTATAGTATGTCTTTGTCCAAATACAGAAAAAAACAACTTGCTCAGTATAAACGTACATTGATGCGGACTGGGCTGATTGCTTAAGGAAAGATAAGTAGAAAGGAAGAAAGAAACAAAAGAGGATGAGAAGTTTCCTCTAACTTACTTACCTATAGGGAGCTTTTAATAATTTTCTGTTTCAAATTCTAATAGAAATGAAATGCTTGAGTGAAGCTAAAAGATATTTTTTCTAGATTGAAGTATACAATTTATATAGAGTCAGGCAGTGTCTTAAGTTCTATATAAACTGCTGCCAATACATTTGCATGCATGGAAAAGCTGAAATACCTATTATTATTCCACTTGGTTAAGGTAGACTGCAAGAATGCAGGGTACCTTTTTATATCCCCAGTTATGTACGAAAATACATACATTTTTACTTACTGCAAGATACCGATATAAATATATCTACTCCTATTATATATGCTAGTTGTAAGTATAAATAAGGTACTCTGTTGATGACGAAGTTGATATGACATATGAACATTGAAATAGCTCTACTTTTATACTGTAGCTGCATGTCGTCCTCCCAACCAAACCTACCTTAGTCTCTTTACATGAATAACATTTGAATATTTATAAAGTCTTAATCTCTACATTGCATTGTGGCTCATTCAGCAGTGAGTAGCGGTGGTTCGCTCAGCGGAGGACTTCTTTTTTTATGGGCTATATACACATAACGAGTTTATAAAAATACACATTGTCATCTCACCATCATCGTTCACCAGTCGTGTTCTTCGTCATCATCATTCAACCGACTTGCTGCGTATTTCCATTAAAACGGTAGTAGTAAATAGTAGTAGGTGTTTGCATTAAGATGTACAAAAAAGTCCGATTTATTTTGCTCAGCTATGTGGAAAAATGACGGCATTAATTGTTTCTTCTCTCTCAATGTATTTTTTCTCTCTTTCTCTCTCTCTAACTTACTGGCAAGCTTAAATTATATGCGCTGCAGGGATTACAGCTCTGATGAAACAATTATTTGATCTCTCATCTCCCAGTCAGTCATCATCTCCTCCTTCTTGTAAGCATTAGTATAAACTTTTTTTTAGTTTTTTTTACATATAACCTCCTTTTAATATAGAAAAAAGTCGTTGGTATACTTAGATAGGAATGTAAAATATGCCTTTCATTTATTTCTTCCACTGATCTCCTTTCATTTTCTGCAGAAATAAAACTTCATAGTTTCCCATTCACTTTCCTCATCATAATCTCAATCTTTTCTTTTTATTCAGAAATAAATAAAGGATTTTACAGCATTTTATGTATTTCATTTAAAAGTTTTTAGATGGTCTTCCTCCTGCATTGTGTTTTCCTACTTTTGCATGTGACAGATTTCGAATCAGTTTGGTTGCTGTGCTTTTGTTAGTTTGCACCATTCATTGACAAAAAGGAAAGTTGCTTTAAAGTAAAAACAACAAGATATTTAAAATTGTTTCGAATCCAGACAAAATATACCAGAGGGCATAACATGCAGAGAGTAATTCCATTTTGAAGGTGTATACATATCTCTATTAGAAATACAATGTTCCTCCAAAGTTAGAACAATGCACCGCTTTTATCTTTATCATTACTATACTATTATTATTTCTCGTCTCCTTCTTGTACCTCTCATTTTACAACCATGCCAAGTAACAAAATGCTGACTTCACAGTTTTTTTCACTACCAACAACAACAGAGCAACATTTTTTTCCTTGAAAAGGTTTTTTTTTCATGTTTCTACTCCAATTACATGGTATCATTGTTAAGCAAACATGATATTTTTGAATTGCTCGTATATTTTTCATCCCATTCACTGCAACTCGGGGTACTCATAACACACCGCAAAGTATTATCTGAATGGATGCTGAGTCGGAGTATGATATGTGTAAGTAAAGTATTGGAAAGAACGAAAGGGAGATCCTAAAATAGAAGCAGAATACGAAAAAATGATAAGTTGTGTGTCAACCTCCTCCACTCCAGTCACAAGTAAATTTTATAGCTGAGTGGGACAATTTAGTAAAGCATTCCTTTCTACTACTAGTCTTAAACTCCACATATATATCTATTATTTTCTTATACACAAAACATTGTAGAAACTAAACAACATAACTTACAATTTTTCCTGTACAAGCCGGTAAAACATCTTTGGCCCTATCACTGCTGCTACAAACAGCAACCAACCTGCCTCCAATATAGGTATACACAAACTCATACATTTTTATGGGACATATTTCTTGAGAGAAAAAATTGTAGTAGTTGTGGGAACGGCAATAGCAGCAACAGAAACAGACCATGTGATAGATAAAGCAGTCAAGTAAAATACCTCGCAGTTTCTAAGTATGAGTACTTGAGAGGATCATAAAAGCGGGTGTTATATCACAGCAAAACATAACCTAAACAATGCTTACCTTGCTTTACTCCTCTTACTGTCTGTTCAACTAGGCCGAAACGGGAGAAAATTGGGATGGCCCGTTACTGCTGTTTTTATTATTACTATTATTATTATGATCATTGTCATCACCAGTGGTATAACAGGATGAAACAACATTATTGCGTAATAGCGAAATAGATATGCCCACATACATGCACTATTTGATAGCATATTTCTGTATCATATTATGATAGAATAAAAATATGTGCACCGAACGAAGAAAGATATAAGGGGGCTTTGCTTCCATTCAAGTAATGATTTGTTACGATTATGACAATATTATTTTAAAGTGGAAAACACCTACATATAAGTAGGAAGGAAAAGAATAGACAAATAGATAAACCAATTTATTGAACTCTTATCCTCATATTATTTCACAGTATCAGCCTTGGTGAAGTTCAATTCTTTCGTAATTGATTTGACTACTGGAATAATATAGTTTATTGAATAAAGTTGTATAGATCATCCTTATGCCTTTCTTTATTGCCGCCGGCTGCGCCTTTTTATAATGGATATTTTAAAGGAGAATAAACAATACTTGCTAAAATATATCATAACATTTCTTTCTGTTTAACTCCCTTCTATAAATATATGTAGGTTGTCTTTTTCTAAGAAATGTCCTTAATACTCATCTATACGCAGGCTTCTAATAAATAATATATGTAGTGTCTACCTGTGAAAAGTAATATCTACCGAACAGTAATCGCAACTAATGGAAAAGTAGACTGAGAAGGGAAGGAAAAAAACGAGAAGACGTTTATATTGATTTCTATACCCTCTTTAAATAAATAAAACAAAAAATGTTAGTTTTTTTTAAATCGGGAATTCAATTGACAAACGTATTGATTTTATTATTCCCATACCTTGAAAATAATGCGGAAAGAAAGGGTTACGGTATATATAGACAATGAAGGGAGTTGATTTGAAAATGTTGATTCTTTCTTAACTCCGTTTCTTAGAGTATATTTAATACAAAAATACGAAAAAGTTCTTTTGTTTAAAAGAAGACGGATCCGTTCGTGTAAATATACTCGTTTGTAGAAAACTGCAAAAGAACGTAACAAAGGTATACTTTGGAGGAATCATGTTTGCCCGTATGTGTATATTATTACGTAGGAAAAGAAAGGTACAACAAAATTGCTCCTATTATTGCATGCATGCATATATGAAAAAATAGAGAGGAAATTTCTCTTACACATACAAAATGAGGGAAACAGAACCAAACTGAAAACTTTTTTTTCTCTTTATAAGAAAAACCGTTTATAAATCTCTTATTCCTTATATCGCAGATATATGTTCCTCTGCATTGATATGCACGTCATTTCTCGCAATGTTTTTCAATGTTTATTAGATGCGGAAAGAATGAAAGAAAGGGAGAGTGGCAGAGTATAGAAAAATGGTACTTATTGTATGTGTGCGAGCACTGGATGAAAGGGTGTCTGTGCATGCAACGAACCGTCTTGTATTTATATTTTGCCGGAAAAAGAAGTGGAATTGAAACACTCTCTTTTTTACATGTATTTTCTACAATAACAAAAGTCAAAAGTAAGCAGTTGTATTTGATCAACGGAGCAAACATCTCAGTCAGAGGGAGAGAGAGATACAGAAACTCTGCTCTCAAACTCAATAAGCAAGGAGCAGTGTCAGAAGAACAGTCAGTCATTCAAAAAAAGATGCAGGTAACTTCTTGGCTTTAGATCACAACCAGATAGGTATGGATGCATATAATGTATAGTACTTTATGTACGTGTGTACAGGAAAAAAAAATCTTTATCCAGCTTAGGTAACTTACGTTTAACTCTAGATATTTTCCCTCTCTTTGTATGGTTTTGGTGTACCTACTTTTTCTATAGGAAAAAGCGTAAAAAGGAGAAAATGACTTTCCTTTTGTAAAAAAAAATTCACTGTATATTATAGTGTTTCAATGTGGTTTACCGGAATCCTCTTTTACTCACTTTTCAACTTATCAAACAGAAAAAAAGGGAATTTGCCATGCAAAAGCAAGATGTGTTCCATCCGCCCATACAACTTTTATAAACTAATATCGTCAAGTAAATAATACTTTTGCATTTTTATTTTTCCATTCAGACTGCGGTATGGTAGCGGTTGCAAGAGAAACGAGCATTTCTTTCTCTCTCTCTCTTTCTTCTGCTTTTCCCTGTGTGTGTAGTATGTATTTTTATTTTGTATTCTTTGTTCGTCCACTGAGTTCGTCATTGTACTGTGTATATTTTCCTGAAAGTGTCTTGAGTCTTGACAAATTCAGGTGACACATGAATAAATTTATGGAGAAAATTCTATTGGCACTCTCTCTATGTACCTTTTCATGTAGATATTCTTTTGCAAGCACTTACCATATAGGTATAAGAAAAAATAATTTTTGTCAAGATACTTGATTACATTTTTGACGCACATTTCTTTTGGTAGATACAATTCAACTTTTTTAACTTATTTACAAAAAGGGACACGTAGCACATCATAAAACATTGAGAAAAGAAGAAAATAGAAAAAAAGTTTCTTTGTTGGTTTTTTTAGAATCTGTTATTTTCAAATAGCAAAGTTACAAATTTTCAAGACATCAATTCACTGTAATATAAAACACAAACACAAATTTGTTTAAAATTAGGCATACCTTTACTACACTTTGAATTGACATAAAAACTGTTATTTTTATTTTGTACTTCGTTTTCCATTGAAATCCAAAGTTATTAAAACTTTGTGGTAAAAGTAGCTGTTACTTATTGGATTTTTATTGACATATTTGATTATTCTCAATATCGGAGCCAATGCATTTTTATATAAATATTAGCAACAGTCTTCCTTGACAGGAAATATAAATATTAGAGAGAAAGTTTAAATGTGAATGCAAAGGCGTGAAATTTATTGTGCTTCTTCTTCCCTTTCTGAGAAATGAACAGAGAAAGTTCACTAAACGAATGCGGATATACAGCAAGCTGTAAATAAACGAGGATTTGGATATTGGACACTCGCAATCAAAGAATAACATTCGAAGCAGTCTGCTGGCAAATATTTCCCCCGTGTTTTATACAAAATTATTATTGTATAGAAAGCAAGCCTAACACAAAAGGACATAAAATCTATGTAGCTATGTATATATCGTTATTGGGCTGTTATTTATTTCACCACTTTTAGCATTGACAACAGAAATGATTCAAAGAATCCCTGTAAGCATTCATTTAAGTAAGCAGCTGCAGCAGTTTAACGAAAACAGAAGAGGAAAACTTGCTTCATACTTTTCTTTTGTAGACATTTGTACAACGTGTCTAGGTATATGTATATGCAAGAATGACCATAATGGACATTCATTGTTCATTTTTGACAGTTGCTGAAATTTTTGTACATTTTCACTCACTCATCTTACACACTTTATTCCCTTCTTCTCTTTCTTACACACACTACCTTTTTTTCTACAGAGAATTACACAATAATAAAATAGTTTTTTTCTGGGAACAAAAAAATTGAGTTCGTGCCAGAAAAAAAGTAGAATAATTTTTCAACCTTTTCATCTTCCGTTGAAACAACACACGTTACTTATGTTATTGTTTCTCTCACGGAAAACGCCTGGTTTGCTTAGCCAGCAACGTGCAGAAAACTTATCGCTTGTAATTTGAAAAGAAATGTGTATATTGACAGAATAACATTATCTAATGTCTCAGTTTAGAGCACGCATTACGTACCGAATGTTCTGATGAATGCTGTTCACTGCTAAGTTTTGTCACTGGAGAAACAGAGATCAGAGTTTGTTTCCTCAATCGTTTGGTAAATAATCCCAACACTAACACACGACGATGTTAATTTTCTTGCCTTGCAATGGAGGATAGTTTACTCCAAGCTTATCATTTACCTTTGCTACTCACTGTTTTCCTCCTGAGTTCATAATTTTATGCTTGCCATAGAAAGTGAAACGTGGTAGATGTCAAGGCTTATTATAACGATCATATAAATGAATTGGTTGACTGACTTGACTCCCATGTGGCCAATGAGGTAGGGAAAAGGACAATATGTTTTTTATGTATTTAAGAAACGGCCAAGATTTTTTTGTATCTCTCGGCCATTTTGTTGTTTTCCACGTAATGTTTTATGGAATCTCTTGTTGAGCTGCGGCCGAAAGTCCCATCAGCCATCCAATTTCATCTATTGGCAATCTTGCATTGATGAGATGACCAAAGTCAATCCCAACGATGATCCTTGTGGCTCACGATAAAGCCTCCGAATTACTTTCATCACCCACATGAAGTTTATACTACACGGTTCATTGTATGTATATGTATTTATCATACCATCACCAATTTCACTCAAACAAGCATATACAGAGAAAAAAGCGACTCTTCCTACTTATCTGTCTGTATATCTCTCTCTCCCTATTTTGCTCCTCCGTTCGACAACAAAACGATCCCAAGATAGTATCTTGGCTCAGTTTTAAATAATGCTACACATACATTATAGGTCATAACATTCAGGAAGTGCTGCATTGACCGGCCTCCACAATGTCCACTATAATGGCCCTCCCTAAGCTTTTCAATGTTTTCGGTGGACCTTAAAGACTGCTCACTCAGCACAACAGGAGCTTCGTTTTTTTCTCTTTTCAGACCACCACCAAAACCAATACTGCTACATACACGCAGCTATTATCATCATCATGGTCGTGTCGTGCTTAGTTACTGTATCCCGTGCTTCTTCCATTCTTTTAAATTCTTCCATGATACTTTTTGTTGTTGGGATGAAACCCCTACGGACAGGGATACAATAAGCAGCGTCATCCGTTCATAGTTAACCACAGAAAGATATTGTTCAAGTGATCCAACTTTTTTATGCTTCGTGTCCCTCTACGTACACTGGGAGGAAAAGGGAACGGGAAAAGTTGATAAGTTTTTTTTATGTATATGCAACTAACTGACACACAGCCTATCAAGCAATGAACCAATAATAAGATCACCCTTCAATTGCATCAAGTATATAGTAATAACGGTAGCATTTACTCCAAAGAAGACGGTTGCTGATGGTCCACAGAGGAGGAAATACCTTTAGCTTGCGTTGTTATATGGACTTGGTGAAATGGTATCGTTTGTGTTCAATCACCTTTCGGAATGGTGTCATACAAACGAAATTGCTATTGTCAACTTGAAATCCAACTCCCTTCTTTAACTTGCTATAATTTCATGTTTGTTGAAGGAATAAAGTTGCATTTTTTCGAGTATGGAGCAATTTTTGTAAAAGTGATATTGGCATTTGATGCTGATTGAGGGGTTCTTCTTTGCTATTCACAAAGAAGGATGAGTGTGTGTATACCTTGAGCTTGTATATACAAACCTAAAAAGAAGAGGAGCACAATAGATTGAAAGGGAAAATGCTATATATATGGGTAATAATCATAAGCTTGATGATGATAGCGGGATGATCTTCGATTGTTTTGTGCAATTACGTTAAGAGGAAATTTTCCAGTTTTAAAAAGTTTCTTGTAGGTTGAATTACCTGACCCAGCAGTCTTTCAATGTGTTTTGAGAAAGTTGACGTTAGAAAAACTCATCTGGAGATATTGCTAGCTTGCTCACTTAATCTGCTACCCTCATTCCCTTTCTCTCGCTGATCTCATTTTGACGGATCACCTCAAACGTTAAATTGAGATGATAATGCAATGTGTAAAGTTTACTGTAGGAAACTATTCGCCTAATATTCACCACCATCCGATTTTCATTTGTACGATCTTAGCGCGCTATAGGTTTCTACGGACTTATATTATCAGAATTTGAATCCCGTTAGTCAAATGATGTAATGCAGTCAAGTAATGTATCATTAGAAAACATAAAAGGTGATCAACAATTCAACTGTCATTGCATATTATACTCAAAAAGGAGCTATTAAGAAAGTCATGATGTTCAACAGGGAAATGAAAGTTTAATGTTATTATTAAATTAAATAAATAAGAGGAACAGGTGCTGCATTTTCTCATTAAACTAGCCACCGCTCAGATTAGCCTTGAAATCAACCATTCAGCAACAACAGATCCATCGATTCATCTGCGCAAAAAGTTGAAAAGTTAGCTGCTGCTATAAAATCATGAGACATGATCCATTAACTCGTTTATCCATTAGCGCTCCATCTGACAATTCTGTCAATACCGAATTCGAGTAAACAGTCCCAATTACAAAATTCTACATAACCTAAACATTGGCGTCTCCCAGGACGACAAGCGATGGTGTTATCTCAACAATCCTATTTGAAACCAATCCTATAGGTACCAGATGTATCATCGTTCAAATTAACCCAGCAAAATACAAGCATAAGCATACATATTACATGTAAAGGCATGATACTCATGATAGCAGAGCAAAAGTACACAAGAACTAAGCAGATTAAAAGAATTATAGAAACAAGACAATCCAAGACTGGTTCTAGTTTATAGTGGAGCTCTTGTCGATGCGTGGAAAATAAATAAAATGAATCAAGGAATAGGAAAAACAACGAAGACGTTAGTTCAGAAGTTCGGTGATGAGAATTGTCTGCGGTTGTGACACAAGCACACACAAACTCTTGTGTATCAAGCAAGGGATGAAGAAATGATCGTTTGTCATTCTTCAAGGTATCTAGAGCACAGGGAAGCAACTCAACTTATTGTGAGTTTTAAAGTTTGTGGCTAGCTTGCAACTGCAGGAAATCTCAATTCACTGACAGCACACGAAACCCTTAAATAAACGTACACATGCCATGATTGTTCGTAAACACACAAGTTTCGACCCTCTTGTATTTCTTCCTTGAGTGACTTCACTTGCTATACTTTCTTACTCCCATTGACAAATTCTGGAAACTTTCAAGTTTATTTAATTCAGTAGCGTGTTGACTTAACACCTCGTATAAATATCAACCATGCATACATTTTATTTTACACGCAGACATGGTTTGACTGCATGTAATCTTCAGATGGCGTCAGTCAGTCAGTCAGTGGTTTTGCTATTTTTGCTTCTTTACCTAAATTTAAATTATATTCGCTTCCATAACTTGCAGCAAAATTTTGGTCAGTTTAAATGGCACATTCAGAGAAGCAAGAATGTTCCTTGAAGGAAATGAGACAACGATGCCACTCCTGCGCTACCAGTCTCGTTTATTTATTTATACACAATATGTTCATCAATAGTACAGAATAGTATGAAGAATATGAAACAAGTGAATGATACTAACTGACAGTAAGCGCATCATCCACAAAATATACATATTACTTGGGAGAGAAATCTGGAGCACTTTTCCTTTCTCCGTTTGGCTCTCTGCTTGTAAGAGAATGATCATCGGTGTAATCAAAATTTATCTTGTACAAGATTTTAGCACCACCAGTGAGCAAACGTTGCGTATTGTGTAGACTTTGTCTGGCTGGCTTACACTGTGTACCACAAGTGTATTACTCACGGGAAAGTAAATCTTATGCTAATTACTGATAATACTTGACAACAGATGTTGAAATTTCATTATAATCGCTGAGTTGAGTCTTCCCCGCCGTCGCCAATACTAACAACATCATTATATCAGGATAGTTGTTGTTGTTGTGGATCCTTACCATATTCTTTGTACTCTTACCTTCTTGTGTGCATATTATTTATATAATGTTTAATGTTTACCACCTTGTCTCGTTGCCATACTCTCGGAAAGAGAATAATAATAAGAATAAGAATGTGCACCGACCTTGTTTGATGCTATTTGCTTTCCGTGGTTGTAACACTTGCAACTCAACTTTTCCGCAACAACACATTTTGTCTCTTTTGGATTCCCCTGCGTAATCACTCTTTCGCTACTGATGAGCAAGTGTATTGACACTTGTTCTGTTGGCTCGGCTTTTACCAAAAGGAAATAAAATAAGTTTTTCACCGGTATTTATTTAGTGGTGCAAGCATTCACTAAATACTTAGGCATGTATGTATATATCTCTGTGAGGGAGCACAGTCATTGAACCAGCACAATAAAACAAACAGCGGAAACAATGGCAACTCTAAAATTTTAACAAGCCAGTGTTAAAAGAACGATTCATACAGCAACAATATGTTTTTGCTGTCAAATTTCTGGCAACTATAATACACGAGAAGATTGCTTAACAAAATCAATAGTCAGCGAGTTTATAAGTAGTTTTTGTAGAAAGACAGATATCATATTATATAAGGTAGAAAATAGATATGAGATGTATTCAATGTAAAATAGAAAGAAGAAAGATGCTCATGCTTTCTACAACAGAGATCCCTTTTCCATTTCTGAAAGTGAGAACAGAGGGAAAAAGAAATTTTCATAAAAGTTGTTTCTTTCATTTCAACAATAAAAGTAGTGGCTACCTACCGACTATTTTGTATCAGCATGCACAAAATACAATACAAGTGGGGGCTGCTGTGATAAGATTGGGATAGTGCACATTCTGCCAAAGTTTGAAATAGATGTGACACCTTTTATTGCCCGATATAAATATTCTTGTTCATCATAAAACAAATGGCATTTTCCTGTACTGATACGATCGTACAAAACGGTATGACATTTACGATACTCTGTTCGCTCATCCCCTCCTCGTCTTGTTTAAACCTATACACGTATACCTACACTATACTGTACACCTAAATTCAATAATGCACTTGCTGTGCGGGATATATAATAATAAAATGAAACAAGGTTGTCTACTATAGCTACCTAAAGAGCTTTTACTTACGTTTCCCATCCTGTAAGCAACGAAGACTTTTCTTCAATTTCGGTGTCCAGTCCGAAGAAATATACTAAAAATAAAATATATAGACCATTGCTCATTCTACTTAACTTATTTCAGTATTACACTTTCTCCACGGCAATTTTTATCGCTATTGCTATTCATTGTATTTTTTATTACGTTAGCTATATGTCAGCGTAATATTGGCTCAGACATGTTTGTCCGTTTGTCGGACTGGGAGCCCACCTTGTCCGAGATGCACTCAACTTATTATGTCACGAAAAAAAACTTTGTTAATGTTTAATCAGCCCAAACAACTTACTCTTTCTAAATGAAAACATTATGTTATGTCCAATTCAAATATACATGATAATAATAATATTTAGCCAATATAATATTTGGTATTCAGTGTGAGAAAAGCTTTATACGGTGAGATGACCTTATGGTCACATAATTTTCTTAATTATGTATGTGTGATCTCCGTAATAATATATAATTATCTTCATAATTATATAATAATCTTCCGTATCATTGCCTTGTTGGATCATCATCATACCATCGGACAATAAGCATTGTTGTCAGCTCTGTAACTATGACCGGTGTTGCAGCAGGTATATGTTACAGAAAGTTAACTTTCCCCTAACATACTTCCCAGATGTATGTTTCTCGAAAGGAGGAAAGCCTTTTCATGAAATAGTGTATCGCTACAATTTATGCGAAAACGTAAGCGCTTAGAAAGTATAACAAGAACTACAATTTTCACAAGAAATTTGTAAATTTTCGAACCATGTAGTGAAGCAGGTGTTGTTAAAATCCTTGGCGTGCTATTGCAACACCATGCAAAAATGTACATTTCTTTCCTTGTCATAACTTGCTACGAATTTGTCTATTTTTTCAGATAGTGAAAATCGCAAGGAACGGAGAGCAGACAGCCGTTGGAAATAAATTATTTCTTTGACCAATAAGACTGTAAAATAGGTAAGCAAGAATTTTTTTTATCTCTAACACTCATTACGTAACATGCAGCTGAACATGTTTGTCAGTAAATCGTGGCAAAGTAAATACATTATCCTGTATGCCCAATGTTTGCAACAAACTACACGATCATGAGGCAGTACATTATCGGCAGACCAGTTGAACAATTTATTTATGCATCAACAAAAATAGCAAATGCTGGTTTAGTCTATTTGCACTGTCCTCATGGAGGAACATGTATGTTTTATGGCAAGTTATCTCTAGCTCGTCTCTGTCTTATTTACATATTCTGTTTTACAATCATTATTGTTTAGTTAACTTCCCGCAAACATCTCCTGTTTAGTCTCATGGCCGCCTCATGTTATCATCCAAATCATGCTGCTCATTGTCATCATCAGTTCAAGGTCAGTATTACATGTACATTATCAGTTCTTCTCATTCCCACCCAACTTTTGTTTACTTGTCTTTTGTAACTGATGATGACTTGAACATGAATGTTCTTTGAAACACTAATACCAACAACAAAGAAATTTCTATTAATAGCAAAATCAAACATTGCACGCGGACATAGCAAGCACAATTCATATATTCATGCATCATCTACTATCTCCAATAAATATAAACATGCATTGTTAAGTAAATCAACAATTGACACAAAAACTAGATAAAATAGATAATGCAACACAACACAAAAAATCAATTCACAAATCAAGTAGTATTTATTACATCTAATAGTAATACAGACGTATTTTTTTTTAAAAATCTACTGTCCTGGAAACATCCAAGTGTCTTATGGAACTAAAATACAGTTTACGCAACCTCCTTGCTAAAACTCGTACGTGGGGCGTCTTGAGATCTTCATTTTACGGATGTGCCCGAAAACCCAACGAAAACACGCAACTAACAAGCCAAGTTGCAAAAGCAGTCCAGTGATTCAATTTTACCCAGCCCACATGAATTTTGCATATACGTCTACGTACTCCCACTCTTCTTTGGAAATTCCAGTGGAACGCTTTCTATAGAAAATTCTGTTTACGTGTAATATGCAATGCTGTTGAGCTTTAATGCATAATATTGCAATGTGGGTTGTCGTATATGACCATAGTAAATTTTTTATGAAAGTGAACTATTGGACGCAACAAAGTAATAAGTACATACATACAGCAAAAACGAATTTTTGTCATGGCAGTGCGGCCAACTCCGCATTATGTAGTACAACTTATTTGTAAAATATAAAACATACCAGCCTCGAGAGAAAAAACTTTTGAGTACATAAAAGGTCATAGTTAAAAATGCGCAAAAACAAGGGCTGAGTAACTGCTTAACAGTAACATTTCTGGCTGGATCAACTATTCTCAAAACCGTGTGTGAAGAAACCCACTGAACGAGAAAAAAATCATGACATGAGCGTTTAGCACAAATCAAAAGTGTTTCAGTTGTCAATCATTGCATCAATCTACATGGCAAAGACATATTACTGCACGAGTCAATGCATTAGTCAAAAGATTGAGAAAAAATCCACTGCACTCGCCTCTTTTCCCCATGAAATGTACTTGAGTGTAAAAAGGTTCATGCTCCTCTTCTCTCCTCATCTCATCCCATTACCACATTCTGTTCTTCCCAAAATTGCACCCATGCTAAAGCAATTGCATGCAGTAGTGTGCAAGCTATATATTCATCTTTCTAACGCTAGCACTCATACTTTCACAGCTTCCACCACCTCGATCTTACTAGTTCTCACAGTGTGCATCTATTGCAGCGAGAGCGCCCTATCACTATACCCCATTCTTTTTTCTTGCATTTGTTCCTCAAGTTTGATCGCAAAGCTATAGTACAGAAACCTTCTACAAGTCTGCAAAAGACTTATCTATGAGCTATCGTACTTACGTACTCACGCACTTGGCTGCTGCAGCGTAAAGTATACCTTCCAATATTGGAATAATATAGTATCATAGTTTTACTGCTGACAAGATTTCTTATAGCTGAAGAAAAAGCTTGAATGCACAGGGTGCACAGTGCCAAGTGCAAGGACTCGACAAGTGACTCTCATCATCATCATCATCAACAATGTTCCTCTTCGAGAAACTGTGATGATCACGGCCATGACCACAACGATCATAGTAAAAATAGTATGGCTTGTTAAATTGGAACAAAAACATTGTCTAAAGAAAAGCGAAAAAAAACGTAAAGCTGTACTGTGCCTATTCAGACTGTAGCTCCTAGAACTAGACAGATGGACACGTGGAACAATTTGCATATTTCTAAAACTACCTGGTATTGCAGGTGCTGTGCTTTTTTAGGCTACAAAATCCAGAGCAGACCTAAAATGCTTAAAATATACTGACTTATGTCTGCAGGTTTGAAATTAACACATGCATGATTATCGAAATTTATTTGGATTTGATGGATAGTGATTTCCATGTGCTAGATATTATGACATACAAATATACACTTGCATGTACGTGTAATATGTGCCAAGTGATATGTCTAGGATGATAGAAAGTAGTCCGTTTACAATAAAACTAGAGAGATTACATTGTTACAATGTACTCAGAAAGGAAGGATAATAAGCTTTTACGTATAATATATACAGCATATCATGATATTATATAATATCCGTCCACTCATTCTAAGTATATGACGCTTAGACGCAGCAAAGACCATTTCCATGAATGTACATCCACGGTTGCCGCTGACACCACCACCACCACTCCTAACCATGGCCGTCCTCTTCGTCGTCATCATCATTGCCAGTTTACTTAAGTTGGCTCACTTTTGCTCATGCATGCAGAGAGAAGGATAATGGTTGCAGAAGGAGAGAAGCGGTAGAAGGGAGTAGTACAAGCAAGTGAGCAAGCATCACACTTTCATTCAATTCACCGCATAAAACGCGGCATGGCAAGTTATGGTAAAGTCAAACTCGCAAAACGTATATAACCACACGCCGCCCAAAAGAGAAAGTCAACCGTCATTATCCGGTCAGTCTTCACCATCTCCATTTCTCTCATCCTTAATTTAGGTCGAGTTTTTAGCAAATCTACTTCTCATTCTTTGTCGCGCTCCCACTGCCGATGAATACCAGTGTCTGGAGAAAAAAGAAAAGCAGGGTTTCAAACAAATTAGATGCAGTGGGCAAGTTTGCATGTAATATGCAGCAAAACATTTCAGTCAGAAAGTAAACCTTTTTAGTGATTGTAAATAAATCGGACAGTATGTTTTTATGATGGGAAATTCTAAACTAAATATCCGATAATTAATTGCAATTAAATTAATATCTAAAACTCAATTGCAATTATATTTGAGCAGGCCACGGGTAAATAAATCACCCTTGAGTAGCCAAGGAAAATAAATACAATAAAACCCTTTTTGGCTCAACTTTCCCCAGGACGAGAGCCATAACAAGAAACGATATAATAAGCAGCAAAACATCTATACAAACACACACTAATCCTAGTGAAAACTTTCAACCCTCCAGCAAAGACTTTCTTCTTGTTTGTGTGCATACTACTGCAAAAACTGTTGTATACACCCAAAACAACACACACCCAGACTACATGTGTATTATGATCCCGTTTGGTTGATGACGGGGTGAGTTTTCCTATTTCAACCAGTTTTTGTGTTCCTGTGTATCGTTGTTTGTATTCCATAATAAGTCCGCATGCAAGAAAACATACTTATATACAATATGATATTTTCTACATCATCATGTGAGCTTCCCTGAAAGAGAGTGTGTGTGTGTGCGTGTGCTTAGCATGCCCATACTCGTGTTCAACGTTCACTCCAAAACACAACACAACTAACTACTAGGACTACTGCTACTGCTCGTAGAGTGTTCCAGTTTAACGGCCGCTGTTTTGTTTGGTTGTTGTTATTGGTGGCCGTGGAGGTGTAAGTGGAACGGCAGGAGTGCCCAATTCAAGTCGTCTCATGTAATTGCCCTTTCTCATTGGAAGGAAGGGTTTGACATTCTTCCTTGCGCCTGTCTCCCGTTTTCTCTTCTCATCTCGGGAGAAAGCAAAGCATAGCTATTGCTGTGTTGCTTCTGCTTTTGCTATTCCTCCAAACGAACGGCAAACAGAAGCAAGCACTTGTGTATGTGTGTGTAGTGTATCATCATCGCACAAAAAGCTGCTTACTTGCTTGTGTGTACGTTCCCAAGCAATACACACACACATACAAAAAGCCATACATAAATACATATGAATACACACAAGCATAAGCAACAAAAACGTCATCATCCGCCAGTTCTTTCTTCCGAGTTTAACTGTACTTCTCTAACGCTATGCCTGTGTTAAAACAGTAACTTCTGACACTGCATTGTTTGTAAGTGCTGCCAGACCAGTGGTGGTGGTGGTGGTGGATCGCTGCTGTATATGGAAACAAAACAGGGAGCAACATTTATAGGATGATGATCGTCAACATACAAGAAGCAAAGAAGTAGTGCTGGTAGTGGTAGTAGTCAGTAAAGTAAGCAAAGAACACAGCAACAAGCAACGGCATTAACGCAAACGTAGCTCCACACAACATTCTACATCTCGCCAGTACTCGTGCTATCTATATTATTGCTTGTACACAAGTAACGAGCATGCATAGGCACGACAACGACAAAGAAAGGAAAAGCAGCATTTCACTCACTCACTCAAGCAAAACTTTGCTTTTGCCCCACATCTATCTTCATCTTATGACGAAGAGGGATAGAGAGAAAGGGAGAAAGCAAAAGTTGTAAGCAAGAGATTCAAGTGTGTATACACCACTACAACCTACCTTATATACCACTACTGCTGCAACATGAGAGCGGTAAGCGAAAGGCGAAGCTGTAGGGATTGAAAAAAGACAATAGATGTTGAGAGGAGAAAAAAATGAAAAAAGTGTAGAATAGGTAGGTATGTATTGTGCATGCATGAAAAAATGGGTAGTTATATACTTTTTTTCCCTGCTTTCCTCTGCTGCGAATAGAAGCACATTTATAAAATAATATCTAGTTTCCTTATGAAAACAAACTTACATGATGATGATGATGTCAAGTATGTAGTGTGTACGTACATTCCCTTATGTAGGAAAACAAGAAAACATAAAAGCAGCATAAAAAGTTTAGAAGCAAAAACTACTCACTGTCTGCTCTTTTACTTTTAGCCATCTCTCTTCTTTTCCAGCCTTGCTTACTTACAACTTTTACTTTGCTTACTTACCAGCAGCCGGCTGTTTTCATCTCTCTCCTTCTCGGATTCCCAGCGAAAATAAAGTTTAGGAGATGTAGTGAAGCGCAAGCGGCTGTGCTGCTGTCCCTGTTTAACTGCCGTTGCTTTTGCTTTGCTTTCTGCTTACTACTACAATATCATACAATCATACCTACACACTTACTAAAGCAGCAGTACACAACTGCTACTTCTGTATCACATCATCCTCATCAGCAACACACAATCCCTATATAAATATATACATGTATGCATTGTGATGTAGTGTGGTGGTGAGTAGAAGCAGTAGTGGTGGTGGTTGGTGGTGAAAATTGTGATGTTGTTTCTCCATCTGCTGCTCAATACTGCTGTTCCTTTTCTACTTTTCCATCCGCTCTGTTACTTTAACACAAAAAACGGTACAGTATGCGAGTAGGGCATTATATTCACTGAAACCGAAATACATACATACATAGTAGGGATTCATGTACACATTTATAATATGGCTCTTTGTAAAAAACGGAGGAGGTGGTGGTGGTGGTGTGGTTGATGTTGTGTATGTGTGTCTGTGTATACAACTGCAAGGGTATCGCAGTAGCAAAAGAACCAGTGTACCAAACAGCCCATAATATTGTGTTGAGACTTGAGACCAAGACAAGCTAAAGAATACAAGACGAGAAACGGCGACAAGGATGAAAGCTAGCGCTACACCATACACATTTTGCATGCACAGAGAGTGGGAAAGGGAAGAAAAGGTAGAAAAGTGAGAAGCTACACCACCACCGCTCGTTTTCTCCTTCAACGACGAATGGTCGTATACACACAAAACCAGTAACTCGAAAAGGAAAGCAAACTAAAACCGATTTTCTTTTTCCTTCTGTCTCTCATGGCATCATGCATATATGTACACTTGGAAAGAGATAAAGCACGGCATAAAGCAGAGTATTATGTATATGTTTACATGGCATAAATACTACTTCTACTCTGTCCCTGCTACCAGCAACATATTCCACTTTTTGTATTTTACCTCTTTTCTCCTCTTCTGCTGCTTCTTATTCCTGTTTTTGGTGTGAGAGGCAGCAGCAACAGCAGAGTAAAAGCGCGACGAATGTTGGTTACTACCACTTATCACACGATATATGCTGCCGCTGTGTCTTATACATTTTCCTGCTCCTATGTTTTCTTTCTTGAAACGCATTGTGTTCTTCTACGCCACCACTACTAAAAACTAACTACTTAACATACAGTGTAACTTCTCTATAAGGCCACCCCAACGGGAAAGCTTTTTTTGGCCTTATAGAGAGGGTGGCCATGTATAGAGGTCCACTTAAGCCATATT
>JAHZMV010006235.1:0-10237 GCA_027743765.1 Coecobrya sp. COE2
AGTTTCTGCTGCAGTTCGTCAAAAACTACCCTCAGCATCTTGAATCTTCAGATTTAGAATTCAAAAGCAATACCACCCTTAACTACAACTCTATACTATCACCTTATACTCCACTCTGATAGATAGAGAGAAAAAAGATTTTTTCTTCAGCTTTTATTTATCAACAACATTTCGCTTTTGGCTTTACTTATTATGCCAGCCTTTATATGTATTCAGACTTGTTTTCTTTCTACGGTTCGGTTGTAATCATGCTTAATTACCTTTCATGTTTGAGTTTGAATTGAAGGCATTTGCCTTGACTTCTCTGAGCAGTTGGCCAGTAAGACAATCAAAAGCAGGAATTGTATTATATGTACTCCCTCCTCCTCTTTACTTTTTTATTACTGTTTCTTTACACTATATATATTTGTGTATCAATTCTAATTTCAAGTTCCTTAGAAAAAAAAATGAGGAAAGGAAAAAAGGAGCACAGGGAGAGGGAAGCAAAAGGTAGAAAAGGTAACAGCAGAGAGAACGGCGAGAGAAACGCTTCACGACGCACTCACTCACATTTCGCGTGCATACCTAAGCAACTGGTACATGACATGAAAAAAATGATCCTGTTTGATGATATGATTGTTATGTTTGTTGTGGTTATGTGATTTTCTGCTGATGTTGTTGCTAACTGAAAGAACAGGGTCCGGTTGAGCAGGTTTCTATACGACAAGGTAATAGTAGAAAGGGAAAGGAAGTTTACGAGAGAGATAGAAAAAAATTGTAAAATTATGCGGGTATTGTTGCAATCATTGTTGCAAATATTATAATAATCATACCAGGAGAATCCATTTTTATAAACTGCATACAAGCCTTTTAGCCTGTAATTTATAGAGAGAATTGATGAAATGGAAGTGTTGAAAGTTCTTTTCTCTTCAATGAACGTATACAGAATTTTAATATATTTTTTGGCTAATAATAAGACACATCATTAATGCACATGCATGTTTCACGACTATACTCTGCAATATGTATAATGTACGTTTAGCATTTATCTGAAATGATTATGTCTTTTATCGTATAACATTCTCTCTATTTCTTCAGCATAATATTGCACAACATGCCACTACTTTCCCCAGAATGTCACAAGAGAAAACTTGTTAACTGATGACGATGGACTGTTACGGCCGAGTTTCTACCTTTGCACAACATGTATAACGAATTATTGAGGTAGCCCGTGCAGCATACATTTAACCTTGACCCTGACTTGATTATTCAGATTCCTCTCAAATTTTCTTGTTATCTGACAATCATGTCACCAAAATCTTTTCACTAAATCGGTTTGATTGCTCAAGAATGTTGAATAAAACAGAAACTAATGGGATTAATTTACAAAATTTATTCATGCAGCATTGTTTTACGAAACAGACAAAAAAATGATAATGATGTTGTCAATTCTCTTTGACTTGTAATGAATTTATTATTCTACTCTCCAGCATTTAACCCGTTTACATGTCAAGCAATTCTGAAAATTTGGAAAGGTTGTGTAGGTTATGGTCAATATGCATACGTGATGCTATATGCTTTCTTCTGTCAAAGTCATTTGGTAATAATAAGGCAAAAAATGAAAGTAATGCTCTTGTATGTCATCCGATATGATAATATGGCATGCAGTTGTATATGAAATTGACAAGCTGATTGCGTATCATTTTATCCTGTAGATTCTCAAAAAATAACGTTAAAAGCATGTTCCAATGTTGTAAATGTCATCTAATTACTTTAATTGCCTTACTTTTAAAACGCTGATCAACAAGACCAACTTAATTAATTTACATGTATTCTACTTTGGGGAAATTACCTTGACTTATGTCGTATCAAAAAAAGTCTTTTTACTTACCATAGGATCGGCGGTACTCCAAGTGTCCATCTTGTTTTACTATTTTAGTAACACACCACCAGGTTTTTTTTATAGTTCTATTGTTAATATCGAGGGTTTAACACACGGCGACACCAGTTTACTGAGAAAAAAGTAGCGATAAAAAATACATTACAATATTCGGGTATTCCGGTATCAGCAATGAACATTTCATTAGACCATGGTCACGTTGAGTGCCTGAGACTGCAAAAGTGGAAATGTCTATAGTAGCTTTCCTTAAACTGCTTGTCCTTTTTTCAAGAGAAAATTTGAATAGTTTTTTTCTTCCAAAATTGAACGAGTTACGTATTCGACAAGTTGGTGATTAAAGCCAATCCCACCGGCGTATTATAGTTGATTTTGATGAGAGGGCATGTTTTATATAAACTATCATCAAAAGAGAAAAAAATTGCTAGCCCTCCCCAACTTTATTGTTTTTTTATCCAATCCAACGAAAAAAAATCGATCAGTTTGAAAGAGAAGGAAAATTATACGCATTTATGTCACATGGACGCAACAACATAAATGGTTGCTGTTGCTGCTGTTGTCCTCGGCTTTTCTGCATGCATGTCCCTCCATAACAAGTTCAATGTTAGGGCCATGTTAACTCTACCTATTGTAAGTTTGACTCTCTCTGTATAGGTTTAAATATTTAAAAAAAAGTTAACTTATTCATCAACTTTTTTTTATTACTGCGCGCGAAAGAAGAGTTGATTATATATATATTTTTTATCGGGGAGTAATATGGCAACTCCAAATGTGACGACAGGGATGATTGCCAGGCATACTAAGTGCATATCCTGTTTCTCCAGAGAAATTATCCATTTCTGTTGAATAACCATTCACTAGTCTTTGGTTCATTGCTGTGTTTTTTCCAGTAGTGATGACTTCAAAGTTTCAGTTTTATATGCTGCTGGTAACCTTAACCTTCACTCGCCACACCATATACCATCCCACCACCGCCGTCTGCTCGGTGATGATAATAACAGGGATATAGCGTCAAAAAAATTATATATGTATGTATGGAAATTGCTTGCACACGCTCCACTGTTCTCTTCTCTCTCCACTGGAGATTGTCAATAAATAAGAAGGACACCAGAAAATAATAACTTTCACTTAACAGCCGTAAAAGAGTAAAAGTTGCATGTGTGCCGGTTTGTGTGGGGTAATAAGTCCTAGTTTAGTGAAGGGAAACTTTCACCGGAAAACCAAAGCGGTATATGAATGTATATTATCACCAGAGCTTCAACCAATCTTCTGGTTTCCACAAATCCAAATGTACTTATAGCCGCACTGCAGTGGAATAAGGTTTCCTTTGTTGCGTCGCTTGTTTCACTTTTCCCAGCTTTCTTTGCACTTGCTGCTGCTGTGTATACAGTGGCGTGCAAAGAGATGCACATACAATTTTTATATATGCAAAACGATTAAAAACAATGGTGACAGTATATATCACAGAATGAAATGAGAAAAGGGGCAATCCAATATACTTTAAGGTATTTTTTTATTAATTGTTATTATAATTGTAATCTTCTTCTTACAAATATTTTTCTCATTCATTCATTGTCATTGTCAAACTTGTAATCACTCACAGAGTCACACACACGTGCAGAAAAATAATAATATCGATAACGAGCTTTTTTTATGTTTTGATTGTGATAGGTAAATAGCACCAATGTTGTTGTACCCAAAGATATTTTATGTTTTTGTTCTTTTGACTTTTCTCCGCCAACACCGCTGTGTTCCTTCTCCTGACAACGTGTTTAATAGACTGTGACAATGATGAAGAAGATGATGACACTATATTATCAACCTTGTTTACTTTTAATTTTTTTTCCACCGATAAATACGTTCCGCAAAAAAAAAATCCTTCACTTCTTCCCTGACTTATTCATCACTTGTGGATATTTTCTTTCTATCTCTTTTATTTTTTTCTTATCTTCTGTACATTTTAATATGGCTCCACGACGATTGACGTTGAAAAAAATATATAAAAAAAATGATGATAAACTTTACGAGCAGGTTAGCTATGTCTCTCTATATATGTGTTATATTTTTTATATTAGCTAGTTAGCGTACTAAACTTATTTACGAAATTCTTTTCTTTACTAATATCTCTATATAATAATATGCTTTTCCGTCTGTTTTGTTTGTGTTTTTTCTCTATAATAACGTGTGTGTCGCTCTTCACTCCGTCTTCTCCTGTCAATCCAGTAGCTACTGACTGACTAACATGGCAAAAGTAGAGAACACGGCTTCTCTTCTTCCAGAGCCGTAATAATAAATATTATCCATTCCATTCCTCTATATCCTCCTGCCTTCCTTTCTGGTTGTCCTATTCTCTACTCTGTTCTGCTGGTGTGTTTCTACTACGCTGTTGTATTTGGTTGACTATTCCTTGTGCTCACGATGATGATGATGATGATGTTTCTGCTGATGATATAATAAAAATGTATATAGGTAAAGTGGTGGTAGTCGGGTAGTATTTTAATAGTGTTGCTTGGTTCTCTGAACGTGCTTCTCCTGAATCTCCATATATATTGCCACTAGGCGCTTCTCTCTCTGGTTATATTGCAATGCAAAAAAAGTGAATCTTCTTTGGCTCTCTCTCTCTCTCTCGCTTTCATGTTTGCAGCAGCAGGCAAGCTTTTTACTTCTTCTTTTCCAATAAACATTTATTATCATCATGATATCTCAAAACCGTATATAAACTTGTAACTCACTTGCTTTTAAGATTACTTTGCAAGTGGTATGTACACACAGAGAGAGTGACGAGACGAGGAGAAAAAAAGCTGATATCGTGTGTTCGTTTTCATGGATGGATATATAGGTTTGCATGTAAAAGTATTGCATAGAAACATACATTTTTTTCTCGGTAGATTTCAGCAGATTCTCAAACTGCGGCTGACTCGTGATCATGGCATTAGTAATGGAAAAAGGCATTGTAGTTTAGTAGTAAAAAGGGAATTACTAACTACACTGCAAAGAGCATTGGGAACATACGAGCAGAACACAGCAGAATTCTGCTTAGAATTCTACATAAATATGCACGCATGCATGCAGATGATGTGATGCGATGAGTGAGTAGAACATAAAAAGAAGAAAAAAAGAGTGAAGATGATCATTCTCCAATTTATCCATCCATCCACTGCTGCTGCACTGCACTGTGACTCTAACTACACGACTTGGTATATAAAACCGTGAGAGAGATGGAAAGAGAGAAAAGAGATTTTTTTTCGCTGTAACTAACCATTATCATGATGGCGATGTTTTGTTGTTAGGCATTTAATGGTTTTGGAGAATATTTTGTTATGACGCTATTTATGCTAGTTATCCATGTCATGTGTTATGCCATATAAATACCTAAAATATCCCTATTATTACTGCAGTTTGGCAGGAGACGAGGGAGAAAAGCGGAAAAATGACAAGAAAAAAATGGATTTTTAGCATTCGTTTCAAAGTAAACATATACATACCTATTATAATGTGCACATGTAAATATAAAGCTATTTTGTAAGACCCATTTCAATTCTGTTGTTGATTCAGCTCTGTAAAATGATTGGGATATAACCACTTTTTCTGTAGGCCATATACAATAATGAAACAAAACCTACTTACTTTAGAGCTTTAGCTATATACACAGTATCAACGATAAAATATAACTTCTGTTCTAAAGTTTCCTCACACTCCTGTTAAGGAAAAGGATATATATATCTAACTGCAATAATGGCTGCGTTTATACTTACTTTGTGCACACGTGTATGTATGTATCTATATGTAGTAGAAACGGACATGATCATCGTCGTCATCATCAGCTCACGACATGGAAATTATAGTGCAACTCCTCTCGCTCTCTCCCACTGGCAAAAGTTGCCAACGTTTCGCGTTCACTGCCGCGCTGCTGCTGTTTTTGTTGCATGTCCCTAAAGAAGACGCGAGAGAAGTAAAATGGAAGTGGTATGGATTATTATTATGGATGGAAGTAATAATGCAGAATTCAGCCAGATTCTCAACAAAACCCAAGCAAAAATAAGCAAGTTGTAGCATGTAACTTTCAAGTAAATAAATAACAGAGAGAGAGAGAGTCAGTTTCGGCATCACCATTTATAAAAACAGAGAGGAGGTAGGAGGAGGAGGAGGAGGGGAAATGCGGTAGGAACATAAGATGTATATATATTTTTGCCTGAACCCCATGTAATATTATATAACTTTTGTGTAGGTAACTCTGCTGATATGCATAAAGAGTGGAAACAGAAATGCACACATTTTTTTGCTATACCGTTTACCACCAGAGATTCGGAAAGAATTTATTATCCTGTTTTTGTATTGAATTTATACTTGGCTTGAAATTGAAAATAACGTCGTTTGCTAGTGCTGGAGAATATCCATCGTCAAGATCCCTGAGAGGGAGAGAGAGAGAGGATGGGCTTGTTTGTCCAGCAGTTATACTTGCTGGAAGAGACTCTGTAATCATGGATATTTTTTTGGCTGTATAGCCAAATCCAAGTTTAATTGAGCATATAAGAAGAAGCCTTAGTGACATGTTGGTTGCTAAGCGTTTGTACATAATATATTATATGCTGGTCATCGTGGAGAAGCTGTAATAAATCATAATGACAATCAATACAACACATAAACATTCATAAATGTAGATAGGTATGCAGTTTTGTGTCCACTATCATGTGATGGTGGTGGCAACGTTAGCAAAAAAAACTATAACTTTTTTCACTGATGACTTATATACAATGTAAAATTATAAGCCTGGAATATACTAACAATGTTGTAGAATTTTCGGAACGCTGAGAAAGGGAAAATATGGGATGGCTACATTATTATGATGGAACATGGTAACATAACATAATACACATAGTAGAGCAGCAGCGCTAAATGGAATTATGGTAGTACTACAACACGCTATTATAGTATATCGCGTGTGCACTCTCAATGTGTGCACTTGGCGTTGACTTTGACATTGACTGACTTACCCAACAACAGAAAGTGGTTCTTTGCTGCAGTGTAGTTTAGTGAGTAGAGTAGTAGTAGAAAACGCTGCTGCTGCGCTGGCTTGCCAGGCACACAGACTCTCTCAAGTACATGGCCATGGTCACACACATTTTCAAGCGTTTGATATACCCAGCCTGGTATACGGCTTATATCTGGGTTAGTACAAAAACCAGCAAAAAAGCTATTCTCCCGAGCTTGAGCAGAAGACGAGAGAGTGTAAAAAAAATGATTGTACTCTTGCTGCTGATATGCTGTTCAGTGCTGTTTTGCTGGTTCAGCTCACATTTTTATTGGGGTAGAAAGATAGGAGCAGGAGGAACCTGCCTGACTGACTCAACTTGTGTGTGTGAGTGTAGTAAAAAAAGGAGGAAAGGAAAACCGGAGAAGCTGGAAATACAGGAATTTTTTTCTTATATACGAGAGAGAGAGAGAGAGAGAGAGGGGAAGTCTGCAATGTGTACTGGATATGGAAGTATGTAAGTAGGTTATGTATGTATGCATTGGACTGGATTGCTAAAAAAATTGTGTTTTGCACGACGCACCACGATACAAAATGATAATGCTGATGGATGATATAACTAACTTGCATTATTATTATGTTGAGAGTCGACAGCTTAAAGAGAACCTTGCAGATTGAATAGGTTTTTTCACAATTCCACTTGGATACACGGTAGATAATCACATGGATACAGGGTGATGAGATCTGTACTGGGGGCAGAGATATGGAATGGAAATTATTTTTTTTTTGGGGTGAAGTGAGACACATATGTAAAGTAAGTAGGTAGTAGTAATGCGGTAGTTAAAAGAGATAATATGTCATTTAAGATGCAAATGTATAAATGGAAGATTTGCTAGAATATAAAACATCTTTGTAACGTGTATTTCGTCTTATGACGAAACAACTAGTAAAGTAACTAGCGCTGTTTCCAATCCGGACATAATGGCATGTGGGAATATTTTGCAGAGAGAGATCAGAAATGATGCCGCATTGGAACACAGCACGAGACCTTGATTACAATGAGAGCTGTTTGTTGTTACTGGTTAAATTAAAGGAATCGTTAATTAACCATGTTTTTTCTGGCTGGGAAAAAAGAAACCGAGAAAAACGTCATTAATGCAAATGCACAGAGTGAGTGGACCACAAAAATGGAAGTATTGAGAAACACGAGATTGACGAGATATACAACTTGTCAAGTTAATTAGTGCACATTTCTTTCCAGAAAAAAAATGAATGTCATCACCGTCGTCATTATCAAAGCATGTCCTTCTTCTGCTCTACATAATATGTCGGTTTTTATCGTAAAATGCACCTAATATACATACCTACCAACCTATTAATTTTAATGACGGGGTGCAATACATAATAATATGCATATCGTATGGAACAAAAAATCCCTTTTAATAATAGTTTTAACGTTAACAGCTTTTTGATGATAACAAAATAAATGTATGTATGTGTTTGTTGTTGACGCTGCGACTGCGCTGCTCTGGTGACTGGTGCCATAATAGCTGTACCTGATACCATTCTACTGATCACGATCATGATATTTGGACAGTGAGCTCTTCTGACTACAAGCAAACCTGAGCCCGAGCAGATAAGATTTATAAATATTTGCTTTTTGTTGATGCACTCTGCATATACGATCACGTTGATAAAAATGATGAATGATGGTATTGATGCTTGATAATAAAAAGCTGCTGCCGATGTTATGATGCGGCTTGGTTTTTTTGGTTGGTTACTCTCAAACTCAAATAACGTCAGCCTGACAAGTGAACTTGATCATCGCATCAGCATCACCACCAGCATCATCTCAACTGCATTTTCATTTTTTTTTTTACAAATATCTTAATTTTTCACGGACGTATTTATATAAAGCATTTTGTATTTGAACTATCCATTCCGTAACACTTTTTGCGTTTAGGTTGACACATGAAAACATTTCATCTCAGAATTTCCCCTTAGATAACCTATGCGCATGTGGGTATGTTGGACTTTACTTTCTTTTCCTTTTCTGCATACCTTTCCAAGACGCCTCATTATTTCTTCCTTTAACAAAATGGTGTTCCTCAATCTAAATGACTCATTACCAGCATGTTTTTTTGTGTACACATCAACTTTTATAATTCACATGATATTATTTTTGCTGTAAAAATTCTCACTGATCCATAATGCCTGCGCCGAGAGCATTTCACCCATATACATACCCAATAGGTTGTACATAAAAAGCCAATGTTTTACATAATTAACGCGTTTCGCGTGCTTCATTTAATTACAGGGTGATGTAAAATAAATTATTAATTCAAATTGCGTGCATTCCCAGCATAAAAGCTCAAAACCCAGAACGGCAACGATATAAAATAAAATCTTTCCAGATTTTACCGCTGGTTGGTATATAAAAAAAAGAGGAGGAGAGAGTGATTGTAAGTTTTGGCATGAAATAATACATCTCTGGGTGCTTTAGTAAAGGATTATACTTTTTTTAAATTACAAAATAGGAGAGGTGGCTCCCATGATGACGATGATAAAGAACATACTTTTACTTCACTTATACTAATAATCTCCTTAGAAACCTACTCAAGAAAAATAAATGTGCAGTAAAAATAATGCCATCATCATTATAAAACGCGATAGGAAAGAACGTGCTCTCGTGGTGGCATCCCCACACACACGACAACGACACCATCACTCATCTCAAGCTCGATTGGTTTAAAAAAATGAAAATGGGACATCAGCTATTCTGAAATTGACTTTCAAAAAATCCAGAACCATCAAAAAATATAAACATGTATACCTACATAAATACATAACATTCATATATTTTTTCAAACCCTCTCTCTATAATATCATATTTGGAAAGGAAGGTGCCAGAGAAACCTGCAATCGAAAAGCAGAAAGAGAAAAATTATATGCGAAACGCCATGCATGCATATTTCAAAATCCCCAAAAAAATTATATATCTGCCGAATTGAACATTAAAAAATTATACTAACTTTTGTATATGCTGACAGTAGCGTAGCTTGCAATTCTGAGACCTGGAGACTAATGACAAAACTGGGCTTAACATATGTATATGTACATATAAATTAATGTTGACCATGATTTTAAAAGTATGTTATAATTAAGAGCAATTCAGCACATTCAAAAGATCACATGCACATTTTTCTAAATTTTTTCATGGCAAAATCATTATTTACATAATCAAAACAAATTGTCAACAAGGCATTGTTGGATTTTTGTTAAATCTTGCAGGTTTGAAATTCGAATAGCTCAAGTGCCCTACCTAACGGATGCAAAAATTCTGTTCATTGTGACATAAATAAAGGCTTTTGCTATTCAAAATGCCTTTC
>JAHZMV010006236.1:0-45153 GCA_027743765.1 Coecobrya sp. COE2
CGTAGCGCAGAGGACTAAAGTGATGCCTAAAACGCTAAATCCTGTTTGGAAACAGTATTTTACATTGTAAGGTTCTGCATTTGATGTATTAATATCAGGCGCTAATGAAATATTTGTTTGACATTTTTTCTAATATTTTACGGTAATTTCAGCAAAGTTAATGATATGATGCGAGATGTTCTATATGTTGAAGTAATGTAAGTGACAAACGCATTGTTAAAATTTAAGTTGACATGTATTGCTTGGTGATTTCATGTCATGTGTAAAATATATTGTAGGGACTTCAATGAGCAGGACGAACCATTGAAAGATCGAATCCGACGATTTAAAGAGATCAAGTCACCAGGTACATTAGGAATTTTATTGAAGGAAATCGCAAATGCCCGTTCAGTACAAGAGTTGATTGGATCAGTTAAAATACCAGTGGCAGTACGTGACATTGTTGTATTCAGACAAATATGATGGTTTACAAAATCTACTAATTAGTTTTGATTTGCTTTAACAGGAGATATCATCGGAAACTATAGAGAAATGGTTTAAACTAAAAAATTCGGAAGACAGAGGAGAAATTTATATGCGAATGGCCTTGGGATACAATAAGAGCAAGGAGGCTGCAACGGAAGAATTTCTTCAAATTGTTCACTTCCTACTAGTATACGAATTGGAAAAAGAAAGTTCCCTGGGAACGCCATTTTACTGGGACGAGCACTATGAAATGTGGTCCAAGTATATTTTGAGACAGTTCAAATGGCAAGGAGGGTTAAAACCAAAGGACATTGTTCTGGCAAAATGGAGGGCTTATACTGTTGTAAATTCTATATTCCCTTTGAATGCCAACATGATGTGCCTATTGATGGATGCCGTATTGGAACGCGCAATCAGTTGCGAATATGATACTCGAGAAGTAAATGCTGGAATATACATATTTTAAACACAAAGTGAAATAGCATAGAATCTCGGTTTAATAGAACCATATTGGTGACCTAGGTCAATCGATTTTGGGATTGCACAGTTCGTCTTGTCGATACCATTATAACTTTCTTAACAGACCTTCATGATGTTTTACCTTGCCCCGTTACCGTTTTACATACATACCATATGCTAAAGTAAGCAAAAATATGCATGATATTTTATAAGAATGTGATCGTAAAGTTGCTTAAGATAACAAATTGAACAATTTTTTACTTGCAAATACGATAATAGGACGATAGAGCTACTCAACCAATATCTTGTCCAACCTCCAACCTGTGACAGAGGGAAAATTCCTTTTACACACGCTGAAATTAATGAGAGGGTTCATAAAGCTGTTCGCGATGGTGCCAATAAATTGTAATAATTCCTATGATAATATATTATTAGTTTATAACTAGAGGACGTGTGTAATTAATAATTCTTGATTTTAGCTACCTGAAGGTATTTGCCGATTCTACTCATGAACAAATATCAGCCAATGAGGATCCGTTACACCTTGCGCTAGAAAGATTGTTGAAAATGGGTCAAATTCTCCATGAAGACATTCGACTTGGTGTGACGACAATCCATACCGACTTCAAAGGGTGAAACAGCACAATGATTACACAACAACTTAAAATTAAAAATGAATCATGAAATTGTTTCTTATTAATGCAATTTTTGACACTTATGAATTTACAGAATTTTAAACATAGACTATTTAGCGATAACTTATCAGGTTTATGATGAGCAGGTAGAAATAAACATATCTTTAGACAATAACTAGCAACATCCAAGCATTCTATCAATGAGTGGTATGCATTAATGCTGACAATGCGTTCTTTGTTTTTACCCTGAAATATTTTATAGTTCGGAAAAATGGTGAAATATATTGTGGAGGAGTACAACAGCAATTTGCTGGATTACAATGACATTGAAACAGAGGATGATGAATCATTAGATGAAAATTCATCCTCGGTTAAAACAGGATTGGCTGTGTTAAAGCTCTACCTTTCAGTGAAAAACTTGGCAGAGTATGTTATGCAGAAATGATTCGATTGTTATTGACTTTCTTCGAATGAATAATCTGAAATATAATTTTTTATGCAAATTTTATATAGTCTTGCGCCTCCAAATTACTTACGGGAAACTACTTCCGAGTTCTCCTTGAAGGGTGGCCTTCATGACTGGTTTTTTCACAGCGTCGCCACTTGGATAGACATTCTCAGAAGGCGTGTAATAAAATTGGTGAAAAATTCCGTAACAATTTCAGACGGCAATACATCTACTTCCAGCGACACACCAGACACCCACTTAAGTAAAATTGACAATCAAAGCGTTAAAGATATTCCCATCAGCCCTTCTGCTGTTGACACTGCTCAACTCTTTTTAGAGGTTAAATTTTGTCGTTCAATTTTCTTCAAATGAAATTTTAATGAAATGAATGCATTTATTTATGAATTATAAACTGACTTTATTTCCAGATTAATAAATTCTGGACATCCTTAGGATGGGAAAATCCGCACCAGTCTTATGCAATTGTCAGAAAAATACTCGAGGTAAAAATTAAATGTGTTATTTTTCAAAAATACAACAATGATACTGGTAGTCATAATTGTGAAAGCATATAATAAATGTATGATGATTATCGTTTTATTTAAAGGAGTTGTATGGGTCCTTGGTATATTATGCCGCACAACTACTGGAGGCAATGAAGGCACAAAAGCATGTTATGGAAGGCCGCTTGGATGACGCTGAAATACACACGTACATGATTAAGGTACTACTGCAAAATTAAATACATACATATATGGCCGAATTTGTTCCTTTTTATCATATTAATAACATGGATTAAAATTGTCATTCTAACATTAAATTTTTTGCTCTATTCTCCAAGAGATGCATAGAAATCAACAACATTAATTACGTTAAAGAACATGTGGAAGTGCTCGCCCAACAGTTAAAAATTTCCGAAATAATTGACAAAATTGAACTGTCAGAAGCCGGTTCTGAGGAAAGTAGCGACTATGAAGAGAGTATAGTTTCTTTGCGAACTGAGATGCAACATCAAGTTCAGAAAGTTATTGAAAATATCATGCGAAGCTGTATAAAAATTGTAAGCTTGAAAGCTTTCTTATATCGCCATTTTAACAGTGACTAAATTTAAAGCGTAAAGAACTGGCTGTTAAACAATATGTATTTTCTCTCAATTAGGCCACCCCTAAATTTCAACAATTCTTACTGGAAATATCAAAAGAAGATGTGTTGCATTCTGAAAACAAGAAAAGATCGTCCCAGCGTATTAAACATTTGCTTGATTATATCGATAATTGTTTAATTACAGTGAAAGATAACTTGGAAAGCCAAAATTTCCGTCAGTTGTTGGGTCAGTTTTGGGAGGCCATTATTGAAGGAATAAATGGACAAGTAAACGTTGGTCTAGAGGTATTGGAAATTTCAAATCAGTATCTATTAATGGATTTATTATAACTACATGACGAAATTTCATCAAATTGATTTTTTCACATAGACAGGAAAGACTTCCGATTACTTTCAACAATACAAGGACTTGATACAGCACCTGTACTCTTTATTTTGGCCACGGGAAGTCAACCTTGAAATAAAAATGGAGTCTCCTGCTTTATTCGACAATTATGATGATCTTAAAGGCAGACTTTCTTTTTTGGAGTCTTCACTAGAAGATTTAAAACTGCAGTATTACGCCAAGCGTTACAAGCGACAACAGGCTACTCCAACAGCCAACAATGAACATGGCATTGTAACCATCCGAGCCTGTTTTGTGGTTCGGCAGTCAAATATTGTGGTGGAGATTCTTAATGCTAGGAAATTGAAAAGCTATGATTCAAATAGTATGGACTAAATTGAAAATTTAAACTGATATTCATTACAAATCAAAACCTTAATTAATTAAGTTGGTATTAATTTTTCAGATTTAAGTGACCCTTACGCAATGGCAACTTTTGTTCCAAAGGAGCACTTCCCAACAGCGTCTAGCTTTACAACAAAATGTCACAAGGAAACACTGTTCCCCCTTTTTGAAGAGACTTTTACATTGTACGTTGCTTACTTACCAAAACTACTGATATTTAATATTTCTAAAAATAAAAAAAACTAGCTAATGACTGATGCCAGAATCTAACTGATTAATTTACATTTTAATTGCCTAATAGTACAATAACAGAGGAGGAACGTAGGAAGGGTTACTTGATGATAACTCTGTACGATTATGACTTTCTTGGAAGAGACGAATTAATGGGTGAGGTGTTATATCCTTTGTCTGACGTATCAAAAGTTCCAACCGCAAGCGATATTGAAAGCCTCCCTCAGCTTCATTTAGCCTTATGCAAACCTGAAGAAAGTGACCAGGAATTCTTGCAACGATTTGAGGAGCGTCTTTGGGACAGAGAAGCTATCAAGTTTGGCAAAGCCGAGAAAGAGAAAATGCAGTGAACGTGAAAAAAATTTAATGAACAATTAGGGTGAAGTAGTAATGATTATTAGTTTTATGACGCTCACAATTATTTATTCATCGTGCTATGTCGCATATATCTTAAAACAATTAATAATGTATTTATGGTATAATATTAAAGCTATTTCTAATATAAGTAGATTTATGCAAGTAATTTAGGACTTAATACATGATGCATGTTTTCATTTTACCCCAGTACACTCTTTGTTCATGTGGTCCTGTGAATGGTATTATCTTACACAGCAGAATACTTTCAAAGAAATAAATGAATACTTTTATAATTATTCAGGTATTCACCTCATTAACATCCATTTGTTGCGTATTATTCATAAATTTTTATTTTTAATAACTGCTCGAATGTTGGCATAATTAATTTCATAGACTTGGCTAGAATATTTTCTTCTTAATTTTATCTGAAGTACCCTTCTTAATCTTTTTTGGCAAACTGTACCCATACTTACATCTACCGAGTTTTCTCAATGATGATGATACACTTTCCGGCAGAAGGTGTCACTTTCTCCGGCAGAGAGCAATGATAGTGTGTTTAGAGAACAAGTATGTTTAGCACATTATTCACGAATGGTTCATTACATTTACCTTACTACTACATTATAATACATATCTTTATCTTCTTAGTTAATTGTAAAATTAATAACTGAATAGCATCTCTGAAATTATTGAAACTGATTCTAAAATTGATACACGCAACACTCCCTGCAATTTTCATAATAATACTATTAATTCATAAAAGATGTAAAGGTATAAGAACAACGAGGACAACATAATATATAACTAACATAATATTTAATTATTTGTTTATATTTAATTTGGCACTAAAGTCATGTACGTTATAGGTTCTAAGAAAACTAAAATGCTTCAGGTGGACTTTTTGGTGTTAAACATTGTATGACTTTCAAACAGGTCATTACATTATTTTGTTTGGATGGAATACATTTTCGGTTTCAAATTTTTATTCTCTCACTCACCGACATTTTCTAATTTCTGGCACAATTCAGGTAGCACAAACGTTATTAAGATTGTATAAAATATTCGAAATTATGATTAATTCTGATTCAATTTTCATGTCATGTATACTTTTATAAACGAAATTTTTAGCTCATCAAACATGACATGGTACGATTGGAATATTTCTACTTTTTATTTTGCAGCATGTCCCGTTTTTTCTGCTTCAGCATTCTTCCCAAAGTCCCTTTGTTCGTATCATCAGACTCATCCGAGTCATCCCCATCGTCAATATGAGATGAGAAGTCAAAGTGTCGTTCCACAATGTCATCTTCGGAATCCTCCTCGTAGCGGGAACGGTAGTTCCTCCTATCATCAAACGTAGTCTTTTGCTTGCTACTACTGCCACCCCTTCCTAACGGACTTTTAGACGGGGACGGTGACATGGAGGAGCTGGCTTCAGACCCTGACCTACTACTGCTCCTGTCCCCATTCGCATAGGACGGAGCTGATGACTTTGATGCTTCATCCGGCTGCTCAGCTTTGGCTCGAGCTCGAGCCAGTATTGCACGAAGTTCTGAACTTCTTGCCGTTTTATACTTAAGAGGATTAATTGAGAAAAGACAGAAAGAAATGACAGATTAGTTTGAAGGGTTATTAAGCATTACGCCACATAATAAATAATAAATGACATTCCATCACCGTCAGAAAAAACGATGACGATGATAAGTACTACTTAACAAATTGCTTATTATGGTATATGGATTTCTTACTCCGGACGTGTTTCTCGATATGGTAATTTGCGAATCCAATCGTTTCCCTTCTTCCTTTCCACAATACTCCTCAAGTGCTGCTCTGTTCAATTTGAAAAGCTCTGATCCGTGCATACCTGCCAGTTGCTTTTGGATCCTAGGGGAAAATCCTTTGGCTCTCAGCCATTCCTGAACTTCGGATGGTGTGGAGTCTCCCTTGATATATACCTCCGGAGTACGCGGGATTTCAATACGACGCTTTTCCCGGAAGATTGTCAGCACATTTTTCAGCTCCTGTTGTACCATTTCATCTTCTTCAGCTAAATTATTATGATAAGATACATATCAATGTCATTTTCCTTTTTTGTCTCTCATCCATTTCCAATTGACGTCATAATAAATTATAGCGAAATCAACGTTGATAGTCAATTTAAAACAACCTAGAAAACACTCGGAAAATGCACAACATCAAACGTGATGGCTAAATAAGATAAGATATATACGCCATTTTCTCCCACTCAAGTTATAAAAATAGACAGGGAAGGTACGGTAATAGAAACTTTGTTTTGTGTCAACAGTCTGTCCGATGCTATCTCAAAGACTGGAAAAGAAAGTTCTTACATCATCATTCACATCCATCCTTCCAGTCACTAAATGTTTATGGTCATGAGTCATGACGTACGCGTATATGTGGCTAAGGCCACGCCTGCCACGTGTACTCAGGTAAGTAAAGCAGTTACATAGGTACCTCAAACATTATCTAACATAATAAATAAATAAAGAATATGAAACCGTTTTTCTTCTTCTTCGGTAAACAAGAGAGATAGAGAAAGCACTTGAGTAAGAGTTACGCTCACTCATAATATATTTCCAACTAAAGAACTGTGCCAATATTACATATATTATAGACAACACTATGATTTTTGTTCGTGTTATCAATTATCTACAGAAATTAAATGAAGAACTTTTTAATATTTAGATAATATTTTGCTACTGCCATTACCTAAGAAGCCAAGTCTTTGTCGATAATTGCATAATTTAAGTTGAATTTGAAAGGCAAAATTATACATGGCAAATACCAACATATCCAAATTAATTTCCCCAGTTTCTCTAAAGACATCATAGTGGTAGGTCAAACAAAGAATGCAGCAAATAAACCACGGTCGGGTCTAATACATGTCATATGTAACATCCTGCTTTAATTATACCTTCAAAGTACAGAAAACAAACTAGAGTTGACTGGGGACAACTTTCTAGTTTCACGCATTCCCCCAGGGTTTAAAAAAAGGAAATGCTTAATATGTAACGGTTATAGCTCTAGTAAACTATCATTACGTGTGCACTTTCATTTTGACCCGAACATAATTTCTGAATAACAAGTTACATTAGTTCGTCGCATTGCATGCCCCTCTACTTGTTAAAATTCTCTAGCAATTCATAGTGCAAATCATTAACAGACAGAGTCGCAATTTCCTTCTTTCTGTAGTCAACATTTCATATAGTTGCATCAATCATGCATCATCACCAGAGAGAAAGTTTTCTCCGTGTAAGTACTTTGTTCACAGCGGCTCCCAAACTTTAGAATTCAACTCGGCATGCTCAAGTTGATAAATATTTCCTGTAAACAATGCATTCCTCCACCTCCTTCAGTACTTACTTATGTACATCTCTTTTGCAGAAACAACCGCAATCGACGAAACATGTCGAAAGAAAGAGAAAGAGGAGACAGGTACTTTTCAAGAAATGAGTTTTAAAACAAAACAGGTCAAACATGTCTTGTTTTCCTGACAACTGTGTGTACTCGTCATTGCTACTAATGATTGGTACGCACAATACACTCCCCATCTACCAGACAAAGGAGAATCGGAAACAACAGGGGAAAGCATGACAAGAACAAAAACAGAAGAAAATAGAGTGTATCATTTAAGTTGGGAGTAAGTACACTAGAAAAAGTGAAATGGAGGACCGTACTTAGCTTCTATGACAGCCCGAGTTTGTGAACTACCATCTGTGAATACAAATTACTGGAAAGACAAGAAAGAAAGAGAAAAAAACCGAGAAAACGACTGCATATCCTTCGCCATAACCATAACATACATGTTTTTGGTTTGGATAAAGTTGCTCTTCAAAAAAGTGCAGAAGTTTCTCCTCGTTTTCTTTGTTCCTTTTTAATAATATTTTCCCAACAGTTCATTCGTTTGTCTTGTGATATAGCGCTTTCCCCACTTTCTTTCCTTTTTATCTGCTGAACGTTAATATTAAAAAAGGCTTCTGACCTGACACTCAGGAAAGTACACACGCAGTGAGTCAGGCAAAGAAAATAGTAAACTACTCTGGTCCAAAGCTGAAGTAGAAAGAAAGGGACATGGAGAGAAGGACCAAAATGGTGATGGAGAATGAGAACAGGGGAAATTTATATATGCCCAGCAATTTTTAGCAACAACAACTGCTACGACTACTACTCTTTTTCTTCTTGTTATTCTTGTTGAGATAATACAATTGAGTATTTTGCCACATTTTTTGTCTCGTTTTATTCTATTTCCAAGGATTTTCACAATGGCATTGTTGTCATGCATTTTTATATTTGTTGGTTGACGTGAGTTGGAGGGAGAGAAAGGATCTTCAAGGAGAATCGTATATATTATTATACTACCTCGACTGAACGCATGCTGCTTCCTTTTGTCGTTGTATATTCTATTTCCAAAGTCATCATTCCTACAACCTAGTTTCTTTAAGTTGCACACGGAATGAGCTAAATCAAATAAAGTGTGGAGAAAGCGGTAAGAATAAGGGACATGTCTGCCCTAAGAATTTCCTCGTTATTTTCTGTCTCTTCTTTTGTTCTATTTTTGAGTGGGATGGACGTATGATGATGATAACTACAAGTGACCAGCAGCAGAATGGGAAAGAATGGGAAGCTCGTTTTTGGGGACGATATCGTAACAATAACTAGTAAATACAGACGGGTACTTGCTTACGTACTCACTTATTACATAATACATCCAAGGTAACAAGAGTAAAATAAAATTTAACTTTATTGCTGTAATGTTCTTTTTTCCTTCATCTGCTTTTTATTATCCCCTAAATTATATATAAAATGTGCGACCGTTCCTTTGAAAGGAAATACATAATATATCATCCTTACAGTTTTCTTCATAGCAACTCTATAGAATGCGGCTTTAACGCGCATTGCATTCAATTGGACTAGTTGGAAATTGACCGTGGATAATTTCTCAGATAGATTAGAGAGGTATTTTATGATTCTACTTAAAGGACAACTTGAGCCTTTTCCTACTCCCATTTTTCATTTTCTATTCTATTTGCCCGGCTACAGTGACCGGTTTTTGGAAATCACAATTGTCGCAGACCGCAGTTATATAAATAATAAAACTAATAGCGCTAGTTTTCATAATGTACAGAAAGTGAACGAACAGGCATATGTTTTTTTGTTCGTATGCCTTATTGGAGTTGTATGGTTGTAAGCGATCTCGGTTTATTTCAAGGATGATAATAATAATATTATTATTATTATGAATTCAATAAATCTATTTAGGGAAATGGTGTGCAAACTAAATATAAACCCAGTATACATAGACCGTCTACGGAGGAAAACTCGTATACTGAATTCGTGTGTGGAATGGAAACGATATGATTACTATTCCTATTTCAGAAGCGACTCTATTATGAGAAACCAGTTGCTTCTCTATTTTATACTCTATCTGTGTTCATGAAATAAATTGAATTGTTTACTTTTCTAACCGAACTAACTATACTACCAGCGAATATATTTTCTCCAATACCTACAACGAAATCATCTTCATAATGTTTACCTCTCCCCCAAAAATTTATGCCTATATGTATGCAACTCATTGTGCAAAAGTTGAATGAGATAGATACTTACAAACGGACAGACTGTTTCATGGTAAATTCTTAATACGAACGGTTTAAGTAAATAATAAAACTTACTGCGTTTCTGCTCCTTCCTCCGGGGAGAGTGCAAATCAGCAGGGGAGCCACTGGATGACCGACTAAGTCCCTGTGATGGTGGTGCAGGTGGTGGTGCTACTGGTGGTGGCGGTGGTGGAGAGCCCTTCCTTACGAACATTTCATCTTCCGAATCAATGGATGTACTTGGAGAGGACCAGTTGTCTGAATGAAGTAGCAGAGAAAGCAAGTTTATATGTACAGCAGCATTATTGATATTAGTATTTACAAGAGTGGAAGAAGCAAGCAAAAAATTTTTTTATTAAATTTACTAAAGTAGTACTAAAACAACACATGCCCCTTTTTCAAAGCCAACTACTTAATCGAATTAAAGGCAATTCAAGAAAATGTGAGCTTTCGCATGGGAACGGCAAACGCATCAGTACACTTTAAAGGATGATGTAGTGAAGCAGGTGTATGAATAATACAGTAGCAGTGTAAAGTATTTTTTGAGCTTTTTAGGAAATTAGACCTGTAATGTAAAAGAAAAGTGATTTGTTTTTAATGTGGGTATGATGTAACTGCGTTTATGATGATGTCTTGGCATGGAAACATGTGAAAATACTGAAGTACGGTTGGGTTCTTTGAAGTTTGAAACTCATTTAAATGAGCTACAAGATGAGACATAGACAGAAAAAAAGCAGTAGGAATTTTTACTGACTTTATAAATAAATAAGTTATCATCATGCACATAAATGTAGCAATTCATTCAAGCGTCATAACATAAACACTATACTTTTTTGAATGTAAAGTGTTAATAACGGCGCAGTTTATTCAGCTTAGCAGGACAGATATTCTTTGACACCGGGGGTGTATATCTATATTCGTCGAATGTAGTCTGTAATCAGCCCGAGAATTCCCTTCAAATTATCATTCAGCGCTATGGACTTACTGCATAATAGATATCTGCATGAATAAAACAACAGGATTTCACAGAGAACAGTAGCAAAGATATAAATGGCTTATGTTAATTTCCGGCATGGAGAAATAGATGAGAATGACAATATTATGAGTTTGTCGTCATACAGAATGTTCATGTGAACAATTTGCCTTAACTTATGTTATACGTTATTATTATTATTACTACTATGATTACTATCATGGCGTCTGTGAAAAGGCGGGTGAAAAAGGAAGAAAGGCAAACCGCTCCCAGTTTGTGAATAGTGTAGAGAGAAAATTGTAGAGAGCGAGTAGGAGGGAAACCGCAACGCAAAAAATCCAGGAAATAGGTACATACCCGCAAAAAAGTGTTCTTATTCTTGGAAAAGCAGTGAAAAATATAAAGACAAATCCTATCTCAAAGTTTAAATGCCTCCTCTGTATTTGTTTGTGTTCTTGAGAGAGAAGCCTGAGATGATTCAATGCTCTTGTTGATCTTTGGTGCACTCTTTATGATTTCACTTCTCACTTTTATTTCTTCTGCCACATTATCCTTTCACCGTTCCCTGCTCTTTCTTTCTCCATCTTCTTAAGTGTTGCACGCGAGTGTTCCGTTCAGATAGCCTACTGGTCAAAATATTCGTGTTACATACCATCCTTCACTTTTCCTTTGTCATTCTAGAGGGAGATTTCCATGCATTATACGGCATCATCTCCTGCACAAGTGGCATAAATATTACATTACTCGGAGTACAGAGTGCAAAAGTAAAAACGAACTTTAGACGCGTTACACCGACCTGTGATATAATACCGTATTTTTATATGACACTCTCTACCTTTCACCTTTGAAGGAATAATGCAACAGATTATAAAACTTTGGTCATGTAATGCATGACAATAAAACGAAAAAAGAGAACCTTTTAATAAGTTTCATACGAATGCTGCATGCGGAAAGATATGCGCAGAAGTATGTTACATATTATTCTCTGACGGTGATAATTAGAGAATTGCACTATATATAATAATGTATTTTATGAATACATGACAGGACATAATATGTGGAATGTAACCAAAACGTTGAGATATTCAAGATATGAACTTATAATTGGCAATGAATTGACTTTTCGGAGTGGCATTCTCTCAAACTTTCATTCAAACGCACCCGTCGAAGTATTATATTATGTAATATGTATTTTGATGTAGAATATAATACCCCAATGGTAATAAATAGAAAATGTGGCTGTAGCAGATCTGTCACTCTGATCAAAAGTGTGTACTCGCAGAATAACATAAAATAGTAAAATATTCAAAAGTGCAGGGAATTGCTCGTTGTTTAACATAAACAGCGAAACAAAATATAAAGTAAAAAGAAATGCGCATCATTGAAACTGAGAGAGTACACTTTAATAAATAGACCATTTGGCTCATCCATAATGTACAGCAAACTGGCAACTGTCATCGTAAGCAAAATCGTTGTTTCCCGTGTACTTTCTTCTTTTGTGCAAAGATTGCAAGTTTCTTCATCCGTTGTTAACCAACGTAACAGCAGTAGGCGTTGCAAAGTTACTGTATTATTGAGCTGACTGTTATCTTGCACTCTTGCAATGGCACTATATATTTCTGGACAATTCTGCCAGTTGGTGATACAATGTCCTCTTTCAATTATGAAAACAGTTTCCAAAGTTTCAAATGACACAAGGCAAGCTACATGGTACAAAACATGAGCTTGGCAAAAAAAACTGAGTTCGTACAAATTTAATGTTAGGGTGTATTATGTACCTGTATTATTTCCGTCGTTGATGCTCAATCCTATTATTATTATGCATATACATACATAAGTATACTTACAACGGCAACTGTTTTTAATTTTAACAGGGCAGCACACTATTTTATACTGTTTGAATCTCTTCCGAGCAACCACAATACTACAATCATGAGCCTCTTCCTTCCTGTCTTCGTATACTTTATTTTCGCATGTTTTGCAACGATATCTTCTTTCATATTCATATATAATTCACTCTTAATACCAAAATGAAGGAAAAAAGTGGGCACAGGGAAAGGATGTTGAAACATGGAATAATCATTGCTGTAGAATACGAGAATATGTATTTTCAAAAGTTGTTGCCGTTGAAACCACGCCTCCCTTTTCAAATTAGTTTCGATACCTCCTGACATTACCCACTGTATCCATTTATCCATATAAGAAAAGAAACGGTCGAGGATCTAAACATATTTTGAACGAGGGAGGCGTGGCCTTGATGCCAACATTTTTTGAAAGTATTCTCGCTCTGTCATTCTATATCAATGATTATTCTAAGGTTTAAATATATTCGTTTGTATTACAAATTACAGTTGGGATTTAGCTTGACCTGAAGTCCCATATTCACAAGAGCAAGAAATATTGTGCAAGTATCCATATAAGGCGTACACAAGTTCTTGTTAAAAGACATTACTGCCTCAGTTACTAGTTAGACCGCTTGGAGAATCTGAGGATGGACCACGGTTTTTGCCCCCTGGTACTACAGATCTGACACAGGGAAAAAAGTGAATCCATTTTTTTATTATTCTGTATCTTGGAAGAGTCAAAAGTATACCTTTGTGAAAGGGAAAAATGAAAAGAGGAACGGCGAATAATGACGGCATAGCAATGACTGAGTAACATGAGGGCGAGGGGTCAGTTAAACTTCATGTTTAGTAACAACTAAAAGAAAGTAATATGGAGGAGCTTACTGACAACAAAAATATAATATCAACATCTTTTGTATGTACAATTTTCCTTTTGAAACTGGAGTCTTGCTATTTTTCCTTAGAATGTAAATAATGTTTCTGTTTCTTGAATATTCCAGGTGGGCACCTACCGTATTGTTATATAACTATGCTATCTGGATGCATCCCGGAAGCAAAGCTAAGATCACATTTACAATGCTAATCAAGTGGAATACACTGTTTCTATTGTTAGCTGGAAGTACAGGAATTTGCTTTATGTGGTTTAAGGGGATTACTACTACCGCATTGCCGTGAATCTGCCATTTTTATACGCATACCTACAAATACTTGATTGCCGTGTTTCAAATTCTCGTAGGATAGTAATCTACAGGGAGAAGTTGAAACACGAAATAACAACCCTTCGTTAACACTGACGTGATTTTTTTCACTTTGTACACTTGCAATTTGCAATGTGTAACTTTTCAAGTAAAGTGTTCTGAGTGAGGAGAATTAAATTACCTAACTAATTATAAAAAGTTTTAGTTTAGCCTACATTAATGTTTCTATTTCAAGAACCTAAGAGAATAACTAAAAAGTCAGGTAAAAGATTTTAGAAGCCTGTTTATTTACTACAACATTTTGCTTTGAAGTCCAAGTATTCCATTTCAAACATTTGACTGAACTCTGGTAAAGATTTATCAAAAAGAATGTTTGACTTTGCTTGCAAATAAATATGTTGATATACTGTAGGAATGGAACGAAATGAAAATCATAAATAAATTAAAAGCCTAATAAACCCCTGGAAACCCGTTACAATGTCCGCGTAGCTAATTAAGATCATGCGGGTCACTTTCCTGTCTTCCTCTCCACGTGGGAATGTTGATGGTCAAGAAAATCTTTTATAATTTTCTTTCCCTCGTTTTTCTCATCGGAAATACAGCACTCGGAAAATAAATGCTTAATTATTATTTCTGTGAGATTAGAGATTTTCCAATGAACATGTCTAATAAAAGATGGTTCACCTTGCCCTTGTTCATACTCTATACCCTCAAGACGGTTGACAGATTAGAGTTTAAGTCAGCAGACAGGTAAAGTGAATTGGTTCACGAACGACCCATATACAACATGCGTCAGTTTGACCAAATTGGATACGGCATGTTAATGGGAGCGTACTGCAGACAGACAAACGGAAAACATGTCACAGTTAATACTACGCTGACATGTCAGTTACATAATAATGTATCTACGCATTTGATACAAAGGTTGATTTTCATCCTGCTTACTTTGCTTTGATTACTATTTTAACATTCTAGCTCGCATTAGCTATATTACATAACAGATAAAAAGCATTCACGAGTATTGGAAGCGATATTTATAGGTATTTCTCATTTTTATTCAGCGTTGCTCACACGGTTATAAAAATAATGACTTGGAAATAAACCTCTCTTCCAAATTGGAATTTATGAATGTATTTAAATTGATAGAAGCAAAAAATAGGGAGACAATCTGTGAATAATCGATATGATATTATCCTATGCCAATTTTTCGTTCCATTTTGCATAAAAAATTATTTTAATTTTTTACTAACACTGCAGACGTGTTTTCTCGCACGTTGCCTCCACAAACCTTACAATACACAATGTCGGAAAGACGGTCCTCATTCCGGTGAAACATTCTATAGGAACGCTGAATTTGTAATAACTTTTTGTTAAGTTTCTCAGTCAGCGGAAGAGAAATACTAGTACTTTCACTGCATTGACAGCATCAAACGCACTCACGAAAAAAATAAGTAAGCCAACAACAACAGCTCTTTGAAGCCCTTATTTTTTCCCTTCACTCTCCACATGCCTTGCAGACTTGTAGAGCGTTATTCTTCCTAAAAGGTAAATATATACATAGCATAAGTACCCGACATTTCAGGAATATCCGCACAGAATCCACCGTACTGCAATACACATAAAGTGTATAAGTATGTGTATCTATTTTAATAGGTGTATCTTTTGGATGTGCAAAAACTCGCTACTTTGTACATGATTACACGCGATCACATACGTACGAAGGGAACAAAATAGATTAGATGGTAGTACAGAGTCCATGAGAAACATCTTTCTGTCCGCCTGCGAGAAAACATGGCTTCGTTACTCAATAGAGAAATAATGGTTTCAAATAGTTTACAAAAAAGGAACTGCCAGCTAAGAAAGGAAAGAGAAAGATGAATGTGCTCCTCTGACTTTTTCTTTTTTCATTCCGCTAGTGTTCTGTTGACTTGACGCCTTTCTCTCTTCAGGACTGACTTGCTAAGAAATCATCCACCAGTGACGGCGGCTGTGGCGGGTGGCATTCCCGTTCCACTCTAAACTTATTACAAGCAGTTTTAAAATTTACAGTGTTGCTGTACGTAACTAACTGCGTACGGATGCAGACATAAAAAATCCCCTGCATGTATATGTATTGGAGGTTATACAACTTGTGTAAGAATAACGTCGCAGATTCCAGGAATATTGTTGGGGTAAAAGAGTACAGAACGACAAGGGGAATTTATTACGGATCTGTTACTCATCGTCCTCTGTAGTCTAACGGCGGCTGTAACGATGATGACGATTATTGTAGTAGTCAAAGCGGGAAAATAAGGCCCACTCCTAATATATTTTTAATGCAAATGAGGCTTCTTGACCTGTCTTTTGTTTGGTTTCGTACAAGCCACTTTGTCAAAATTGCTGCTTTTGTAGTGGGTCGGTTGGAAAGGGAGAAGAATTAAAAATTCATCTGGAAACATGCATGCATTTGCATTATTTATTTATTTCAGTAATAATACGGCTGATATTGTATTCAACTCACTCAACACAGTCAAGTCGGCGCGGTGTTTTTTACATACATGTAACTTCATTAACATTACAGTAGATTGTACCAACGGGAGAAGACCGGAATTTTATGCATATTTTAACAGAATTTAACAGCAGTCAGTAGTAACGACATCAGCAGCACTAAAGGGAGCTAGCTGTACATGGCAGGCTTTTCTTGTCTTTGGTAGATTTTGATATTAAAATAGAAAACAAGACACGATATAAAGACGAGGACAACGACAAGATACAGGAATTTTTGGGCGTTCCAGCAGGAACTACATATTACTAGCCCACTGAAGCCACCCAGAAACTTGTGGGAACAATAACAAGGACCAAATCTAAAAAAGATAAACTACTACAAAAAAGTCGACCGTTTACTTTGTACATCTCTCACAGAGTGAAGATTTACAGCGTCCCTTTTTATAAATCGATTGAACGTTATAAAAACTACGGGAGTCAGTTTAGACGGTGTAGTTGTTGGAGCTGTACGTACAAAGTAATACGTATTATTATTATTAGTCGCGGCAAACTGCTTCTTTGTATTGTTTCCAGGGAAGGAAAACATCATGTTAATATTTTTTGTCATTCTCAGCAAAGGCGCAGTGGAAAAACTGAAGAGAGAAAGCAAGTTGGGTAGTAGTGGCAGTAGTAGTAGTAGGAGCAGCGGTTGTTGTAGTAGCGCAAGATGAAAAATCACACTGACAGCACGTAAACTGCTTGAAAGGGCACATTGTAAAGACAAGAAAAATTGTTCTCGAGCCGAGTTACATACTCGTAAGCTAGGACAACCATCACCACTCTACCAACCTACTAGAGCGACTGCATAAAAAAGGGTACACAAACCCTGATATATTCCTACTTCCAGTCTACTCCACTCTACATCATCAAGGCAACACAATGACACATGCATTGGTCTACTTTTTAAGAAAAATTCTATTAATTTCACTCTTCCTCGGCCCATATTTCTCCCCAAAGAGCTTTCCATCATAATAAGAGTATCTTCACGTGGAAACATTGTTCACATGGTGACATGTATTACTCGGAAATGATACTACCAACTGGTATATTACATGATATGCCTCTCTCTGTGTGTGATCCAATAAGTTGATGAAAAATGCACTCACGGTTTGTCTTTCTCGTTGTAATTACCATGGGATTGGTGAACAAGGGGAAATTATTTATGCAAATTGAAATATTTAATATATATGTTATTTTGGAAACGACATTTTGCCAATGTAGCTTTGTCGAAGAGCAAAGGGGAAAAATGTTTAGAAAAATGTTGGAAAAGGCGAAAGTTGACTTTCTCTTATACAATGCTGAGTGGATTGACAAACAGACAAAGGAGCTGAGTCGACGAGTCGGTCTGGTCCTTTTCTATGTACTTCTTTGTCCTGCTCTTTGTTCTTGATGATGTAACAATGACAAGAAATCAAAATAGAGACTGGTGGGTTGGTAAAGTGACAAAAAGAGAGAGCCGTTACATGATGTTCGGTGATTACATCTAATTCATACTGACTTGTTACTGTTTAGTGTTCCTTCTCTCTCAAGATACTTATGGCTACTAATATTAACTGTACATGTGCTTGTTGTTGTTCCTGGGCTGCTGTGAAATTCCTTTGTTCATTTTCTCATGATAGCACAAGCACGTGATTTGTCTTTCATTGTGGTACTATGTTGGCGTGTTACTAAGAGCTCTGACCTTGGACATGAGTTCAATGAATGAGTTTGCACGCCTGTGTCGTCATAGTAGAGGAAACAGACAGATGGGGAGCGTGAGAGAAAGTAGAATAAAAAGAAAAGAAGCATGTTCCATAGCCAAGAATTTGTTTTAGTAATCATTCAACAAGCGTAATAATGGGAACTGGGAAGTGTATTAATATAATGAGACTTACCATTGTTACTTGGTGACAGCGCTGCCAGTTGCAGTTTACTTATGTATAAGTGTGTACAAAATGTTAAAGAGACTGGAGAGTGTAGATGAACTAAATTAATGGGATTCAATTTTTCTGGGATGGTAAAAGAGTAAAAATGTGAGAAATGCAATTTACTTTAAATAAGAATTAATGGTATTTTTGCATTCGAGAAGTTGCTGATGATGAAATTGGTGTAAATCAAGTGTCTAAAAAGATCTATCTGGCGGAGCAGATGGGATATACGTGCGATGAAGGAAATTAAAAGAATTATACGGAGGAAAGGCGTGGAAAGTTTAAGTAAAGACTTTTGCAATGGGTGCACGTAATGAGTGCAAATTGATCCATTTTGAGTAGGTTCTGATATAGGTGGTTGGATGGAATTAATTGGTACTAGAGATACTACATGAGATTACTATCGAGGTTGTAATGCTATTGACAACAAGTGTAAGATCAGTCATGTGGTGAAAGTGAATTAAAGAAAGTTTTTTCAAGAAGCATTGCAGAGAAAAGATGGGTCACTAAGATCGTTCGCTTCTATAATTAAAAAAACGAGAAATCACAGTGGTGTAATTGGTGCACGTGCGGACAGATAGGAATTAAAAACAGTTGTCTAAAGTATCCTTTTATACGGCACGATACGCACAATAAAGCATTTAAGATTGAAATGAGTAAATGAGTGCACTAATACTCGTGACGACGGGCATAATTTGATTGATGATAGCAAATTACAGACCGATAAGTTACAATGAATATACAGCAAATTGGGAAATAAGCGCCACATTAAGTAATGCATGAGCGAAATTAAATAAAAACGACCCAAAACGTCAAAACACTGGAAAATCGTTAAATCGAAAAATGTTTTACTGGAAAGTTACACACTCAAACATACAGATTAAACCATAAATGTGGGAAGCAAAATATTTAGACTTGTTTCTTCTTTTTAGACAAAATATACGCTCACAATTTGAGTTAAAAGGACACAGGTTTAAATTCACAGTTGATAAATGACAATACTTAAAAATATTTAAGACATGCATACAAAACTTGACACTCATTATAACTAAACATTTAATTTTTTGATAGTACACAAGTTTAAAACGGTTTTTCGGACTCGACACAAAAACAAAACAGAAAGTCAGCAAAAAAGACAAAATGTCAAACGAAAAGCTGCACAGTAGTACAATAATAAATTTTCAGTATTTTACTATCCTAATAAAATTAACATTTACGCATACATTAAAGGCACATTCTATTGTTTGATGTTAAAACTCGATAATATGTTACGTATCCTAAATCGGGACCGCCGTCTGGCAAATAGTACACCTTGGGCACTTACATAGATTTTGACATTGCACAATAGGGCTACATTTACACGCAAAACATCTATTTAAGTAATTGTAAATTAAAATTAAGTAAATCGCCAATGGTTTTTCTTTTGCGTAACCAACTACAATTATAAACTTATTCATTATTAGTCATAGTACACTTATTGTAGCCGCAATAGAAATAATATATTGTACTAGCCTAAATGCATCTACCTAATTTAGTATCATTAATATTATGTACGTAAGTAGTTTTAACATTAATAAAACATGGCAGTCTTACAAAAAATGTGCACTACGTTACACTACAATCTCAACACAATTCCATTCTCTGGAACGCTGGGAAAATACAATTATTAAATAAGTAGAATGTTGCATAGAATAATAATTTTCTCTACATATGTGCTTAATTTCACACAAGTCGATTCGCACGCTGAAATTTCCCTTGATTATCCAAGAATTTATGTAATCTATCAAAATATTATGTACAACACTAATTATGCTATTACCACTTACGTCATTTGCTACTCGGCATTAATTAGTCCTACAATTACATTTACAAAAAAGTACAACTATTACATGTACCTATTTCCGTTTATTACCATTTTACTTTAATATTGCATGATTGCACTAATGCATATCAGTTGATTGAATACGTAAACATAACAATAATACAAGTTCTGACACGACGCTGAGATTCACATCCCGTAATATTTATGCATGGCTGGATCATTGTTACGAAAAGAATGGGAAGGAGGCGGTTGGGAAGGGAAGGAGAGAGAAAAAAACTCATCTTTTTTCTCTTCACTCATTCACTGCTTTCTCTCCTTTCCTTTCTTTGGGAATAGCTGATAAATCCATTCTATTCTCTCTATCTGAATGATTTGACGTACAGTTAATGCACAAGCTTATTTCAGAATCCCCCACTACACTATAATAGTCAATCTGAATGAGTAGTCGTCCCAGTACACGTCCTATTATTTATGTTTGTAAAATACATATAGAGTAGATTTGTAAATAGTAGCGAAAACTAGCTCAACAGTGTCTTAAATTGAACCTTAAAATGAATAGGGGATATACTTGGAGAAAGTTGGAAGCATGCTGGAATCATACAAAATGTATTATTTTTTTCTATATAACATGCCTCCTGTATATAAATGTCTATATGCACACTCTGTACATTACGCAATGATATATTAAATGTATATTAGTATACATCTTTTATTTCCTATTGCACTACTTACTCCTACATTCTCTGTGTAGTCGTTTATAGCATCCATCAAAATCTTCATCTTATTCTTTTCTACAGCTATGCATATATTCTTTTCCTACTCTCTTTTTTGTCGGAATCTTCTTTTTTTTGTACCAAAGGAAGTCGTGGTTGTTACGCTTGGCTGGTTGATTGATTGATTCATTGGTTTTTTTTACTTGAGCCAGTAAAAGATGAATTGAAGAGGCTGTTGCTTCCCTTTTCACTTACTTTACCTTTAACTCTCTTCATTCCACTTTTGCACATTCCCGAAGCAGGTATTACAGATTGAGTAGCAACCTAGTATAGTTGTACACTCTTTTGAAGTAAAAATTAATCTTTTCACTCTGTTTTATAATATTATGTACATTACTATTTCGCTATGTATTAGTGTTTAATGTCTGTTTGTGCACAATGTCTTTGATTTTCTACAATATACATACAGGCGTTTTATATATTTTGTATCCTTACAACGGACTTTTCTTTCACTCTCCTCTCTTATTGGTTCGTTGAACTAAAATTAAATAGTATGCAAAAAATGTTAAAGATTTTCTCTCCTTTTTTTCAGAAAGCTTCAAAAGGGAAGGAAAAGAAAGAAGGAGGGCGCTATTATTGTCATCCGCATATTTTGCAAAGGAAACAAGATTCTCTCACTGAGATTTTTTTCAATACTGTCTAAAAATAAAATTATGTACAAGAATGTCTGAATTTTCTGAAAACTTATGTAAGTTTGGCTCTTATGACAATTGATTAAGCATAAAGGATAAATGAAATATTTGTTTTTTATCGGCATTGAAAGTAAAGTGATTGATGTGGGAAGGAAAGGGTTAAGTATAATATTGAATAATAATAATTATTAAAGTAACCTATTGTAATAATTTGTATGTATATTTACGGTATTGGCATTTTGAAGTTTTCTTGTCTAAAATTTATAAAAGTATGTAGTATGATTTACTTGCTTGTAAATATTCAAAAGTAGTCATAATGTTTAAGTTCATAAAACATCCCCTCATTATGGCTTATTTACAATTACACTAGACATTATAAAATGTAATTATATTACCGACTTTCATTATCTACCCTAGTATATCAAACGCATCTTAGAGAATAGCATTTGACTTACAACTAATGTAACTTGATCATTAATTTGCGACATTTTCAAAAGGTTTACACAAACCATGTATTTTATGGAAATATAACCACTTAAACATTATATTTAATAGTTGGCTAACGCACGAAAATATTTTTTTCTAATTAAGTAGTATTTTATTGTCTTAATCTTAAAATTAGAGCATTTATAGTACTAATAAATTAGTTGAAAATGACAACAGCAAATTTTGCAAAATCATGGCTAAAATGAGTCCACACCTTGTTGCGTTGCATGAACCGTGATAATCATAGCAAATTCATTTCTAGCCAGGCTTTTAGTTAAAATGTTTTATTGTTGCGAGGAGGAGCGTGTAAATAAGGGATATTGTGGATAACTTATTGCTTGTGTTGGTGATGGCGGTGTACGAAGGTACGAACAAGGTTTTCTAATATCCCGAGTACCCTTCAAAAACAAACAAAAAACGACACAAACATAAAAAATAAAGCACATTAACTTAATAAACGCACACAAGTTTAGGGGAAAAGGTGCGGTGATTCGTGAACAAACAAAATTCTAAACAAGTGATCTGGTGACGTGCTAAAGTAATATCAGTAGAAATTGACATTTTTAAAATCAAACGGAAAAGCCCAAAATTGTTGAAAATAAACTGGTTGTGACAATGTAAAGCGGTAGATAAATACGTTAACAAATCAAGATTGCAGAAACAAAAATTATCCACATTGCGATCATCATACAAATATTAAACTAAACACTTTGAAACAGAAATATAGCAAAATTGAATGGCAAAAAGAATATTCGCTTTAATTGATTTTCCTCCCACATTCAAAATTTCCCAAAAACATCCATTTGATTTTGTTCAATCATAGCATTTAGCCTTTAATATTGAAAAACACACGGCCTGTGCTTGCTAAAAAGCCAATAGATTATTAACGAGACCTACCTGATCTTCCATTATCCGCATGGTATCCTGGTTCCTGTAAAAATAAATAAATAATGAAATACTTATATAAGAGCCGCTATCATATAACATAAACAATCAAGGAACAAATAGTTTCATACGATCCATTTGACATTACTTATTTACTCGCTTGTTCGTAACGCTAAGTAAATTACTAATAGGGTATTTCCTTCTCAAGTCGTCATCAGAGAACAGGTAGAAAGGAACAAAACTGTCGTAAATATCAAGGGTGACTTCGGTATTCCAAGATGACTGACAAGAAACAGCGTTAAGAACAAAACACCCACTGTGTTTCTTCTCTACTTTCACCACACTCTACCGTTCACCCTTGATATTTATCTTATTGCAATCAGTCTCTCCTTTATTATATTTTTTTCATATTGACTTACCTGGGGATATTCACTCAAGAGCGACACTATTGTATGCGGGACATGAGCAACTTGTCCTTTCCAGTTGCAAGCTTTCCACCATTTTTTCGTGTCATCCAACACCTGAGAAAACAAATAATCCCATTGTCAAAAAATGCGACAACAAATACATTACTCGATTCGCAACAATAAGCCAACATCATGAAACGTCATTCTTCTTCCCAGTGTGTACATCCATGCATTCATAAAAGTACACAATTTAAATACACTGTATATTGTACTTTGGATTCCATGTTTCGTGAAGATGACGAGGAAGAGGACGAAACAAGTACATCAAAAGTAGAACAGAAGGACGTGTACGATGCGATAAAAGAATGCAAGGAAATAATAAAAATGTACATGCATAAAAATGATATATTGTGAACAGATAATATTATATTGTTACTGGGGAATAAGATGTATTTTTTCTATTATTTTGTTATAATTTGAAGGTTGGAAACAGTGAGATAAAGTTGCAAACAGGTCTTCCAGTCCCATGAATTTTTTTCTGTCACTTTCTCTCCCTGCCTTCAGTTTATGCCTTTTTCATTTCTACTAGCATGATGTGAAGCGCGAAAAACCCCAATCCCTGCTTGTCTGAGGCATCAACATTGTGAAATGTACGTAATAATGTTCTCGCATTCGTCACACATTTCCACTTGCTTTCCAACCACGCGATTTTTCTCTTTTTACTCTTTCTCCCACTTGCAATCAAACTGTAAATTCAAGTCCTTTTCTGTATGATGATGGACATTATAAGGTACTCAAAACTGTATGGAACGACAGTACCCTAACAAAGTACACAGGTTGTATGGAATGAAACTGGTGTCGGATCATTTAGTCATTTTCTTTCCCTTCCACTTTCGACGGTGGTAAAATATATTTTGTATAATTTCCCTCCATCTAGCCTCTTGCCAATTCTTAGTCGTTTTCAATGAAATAATAGTATGCGCATCTTGGAATCTAGTTAAATTTCAATGCTTGCCTTACCACTTGCCATATCTTTGAAACATGAGTTTACAGCGTAGGAGAAATAGTAGATATTATCATCACATCATCATTTCTTTTCCCCTAGTCTCTCTCTCTCTCTTCTATCTATCTTTCATTTTATATCCTATTTTTTCTCATTCGCTTTTCTCCATTCAATTTACATGTAGCATGCATAGGAGAGTGTGAAACTTAACATGTCATTCACGCTTTCTTTCATTCTTTCACTTGCTGCCTCTTCTACTTCATCCTCTTCTTTTCCAAGCACTCCAACAAACTTGGTTGACTTTCACTAAGTTTTACTACCACACCACCACCAACACTTCCGCCGTCATGTTCCTATCGTCGTTGTCGACAAGAAGATAACTACATATACGCTTATAGAGTATAACCAGCTATTGAAGACGATACACGGTGTATAAAAGAAAACATTGTAGATTATTTTTCTGTCGCTAAATAAATAGAGAAAAAGCATCACATTTCACTTTTTCGCTTAACTCTATCTCCGCTCTAATCTATCCTCCTAAAAGTGTCTCTTACTATTCAAATCAGGATGGATTCAAGCATTTGGCCTTTGGCTTTTCGACCAGGATATAAAAACCACCCGAGTGGAGAAAGACGAAAAAGCAAACGTGAAAGAGTGAGTGACGACTAATGTAAATAAAAAATGCTTGGTAGTTGTTGGTGTTGAGTGAACTGTAAAATGGCAAATGTATCAGTAGCGGTACTACCTAGCAAATGATTTAAAACACAACACTGCGCCACTGCCTATTCCAGATAGAAATATACAGTATTAATACCAATCTATTTACTACATCAGCAGAAGCGCATCATCATCTTTCTCTCTTCTCGTTACAACATCCCTTCCTCATCCGCCAAAAAAATCATCAACAATAACCCACCATCATCCCACTATATCCTTTATTGTCTCGACTCTAGTTGAGTAGGTATGATAAAAAGTAAATTAAAGAGTCAGAGAATAAACAAAATGACTCACATATACTCATCATTTACAATCTCTTTTCTTATGGGGTATATAGACACATCGTCACATTGTACCTCTCTATCTGCCTCAGTGGAACTTCCTTTGGTTATTATTACTTTTTATTACATTTTATATTCATAGAGCTCCATTTTTATGAACTCCTTCCCTCCTATGCTCTCGCTGCTGTGACAAGCTAAATGCAGTCAGTGGCATCATCATCGCAGCACACATTTTCATACACACTTGCTTCTCTTTCCTGTGCAGTCCCCTGAGTACTGAACCATGAAAACTTTGCCAAGACTTTTTTATTCTTCCACAACGATAATTTGTATACAAGAAAAATGAAGGGAAAAGACTGGGACAAAGACTACACTGCTGGGGTATCGTAGCCTGTCTATACTACTTACTGTTCTACATATTTTTTCTCTCGTTTCCAGACACGTTTGTTCTTCATGAAGGGAATATATGATATACCAATAAATTTAAGCTTTGCCAAGGGAAAAATTTCTATGGTGGTGCTAAAGAAATGTACAAGGACGAGCGCGTTTTCTTTTCCTAAATCAGCTCCAAAGAAGACTTGTGTGAAGTGCAACCACGCAAAAATAAAAGTTTTATTTTCATAATACATTTATATACAGTCTTGCAAATTGCAGGCGTTCAAAGACTTATGTAGGCAAGTGCTAGGGTCCTGTACAAATTAAAATGCTTATAGATCTGGGCAGTAAACAAACATGCATATTATTCTGAAGGAGCTGGTTGAAGTAAAGTGGTTGGAGAAAGTTAAATATATGTAAATATATAGGTGCACAAATATAAGTCGTGCACTCTCACTCACTCTTTGAAGATGACGGGAAAATTCTTTCAAATGATCTCCCTCTTTCTCTCTCCTTCTCCCTCTCTTTCATTTTAATTTCGACTTAATAATGAATGCAAATTATGGGAGCAGCGCGTAGTTTTCCAGCACACCACCACCGTTCATAGCACACTCAACAATTATAGAAGGAATATGTCTATGTTTTTTTCGGTGATATGCTCAAGTACTTCTGCTGCCGCTGATGTTGTATGCAGTTGTTGTTCTTGTAGTTGAGCTTATAGTGTGTTTACTTGTGTTAAAAACTTTGGCGAAAGTGTAAAGGCAATCTGAGAGGAGGCACATTAGAAACGCAAAGTCCTACAACTTTTCCTCTGCTGCTGCTGATGACGATGTCTGAAAGAAGATTATTTTAGCTGCCTACTTGTAGATGCATACATATGGCATGATTCTGGCAATTTTCACTCTGTGCGAATATCTATGTAAAGCAAATTGTAGTGAAAAGTGAGAACTACAAATTCTGCTCTATTTTGACTCCAACGGCCTGCTTATAGATAGTCAGGAAATTATGAAAATAAATAAACTGATCAAGATAAGCCTTCTTTCACTTTCAGTCCAAAATAAGTTAATAGATACATTCTGCTACTTAAATATGCATGAAAAACATGAAAAAAGTATCTTAATGATTACAGTAGTAGTAATGAGATGAAAAAGTTCCTCGCAAAAAATGGTGATGATAAAAAAGGGAAAATAATTTAAATATTTTTCAGAAAACAGTGTTAATAATGCTATCAAAGTCATGGCTGTAATCAACAGGGAGAAATTAACATATCCAGAAAATGAAATTCAAATATTAACTCGAGAAACTTGGCGAATACAAATTACAGTTAATGGCAACGACAACTTTCCCTTGTTGGCTGCTGAACTGCACCTACAACTACATTTACAGATGTTAATGCCGGAATCTCGGAAACTAGTGTGTGGGTGTGCCGACTAGGTTCTTCCAACTACACATTCGTCTGACTCCTATTGCTGCGGCTGTTGTTGAGTATATTAAGCTACTGGGATAATTTATCCTACACATTAGTGAGCATTAAATACTTCAACTTCACAAGTTAAGTAAGCAATTAGACACTTATCGTCCACCTAATTATGTGCACAACGACAGACATGATTATTAAGATGCATGCCTTTATAAACAGTTTGTAAACCCGGGAAACAACCGCATGTGCCAAGTACAGGGACTACGGCAGCTTGTGCCCATGCTAAACAAAATTCATCACTCACGGAAATGACAAAAGGGTCACCATTACTTTGAATATTAAAGATAATCACCACCATAAATAAAAAGAGCAGAGCAGTTTCACACAGACAAAACTTTCCATGCCGCCGTTAATAAGCTCGTGTAAACCAACTACTGTTGTACACACATGGCATAATGTACACTACAGCTACCTTTATGAGTAATTCGTCTGATCGCTTTATCATGATGAAATTACGCAATCAGAGTAACGATAATTACAGGGGTGGGTATAAGAAAGTAGGCCCATTTCGGCCTGTGTCAGTAGCAAATCATGGATACCTAACTGTTAACAAAGCAACAAGATCCTCCGAAACCTCTCTCTAGTTTTGCTTTCTCCTGGTGATTACGGCCATGTAATACGTTGGTAAAGCAATAATAATATATATGTACCTCATATTAAAAACTAAATTACAGGCTAGACGTCAGCTATAAATAGTAGACCAGTGCTACTTATAGCACCATAATGTTTGAATTTCAATGGCGTATTAGTATGTATAACGTTAAGTATAATATCAAGTGGTGATAGTATATATAGTGAGTATTAATCGTTGCAGCTAACACCAAACAATGAAAACTTTTCACGGGGATAATGGCTACCGCACCATATACACTCTTTAACTATTTTAGGTTTATTCTTATGTTATATGTATGTACGTTAAACAAAATAGTTCATAAAAATGCCATCCTACTCTATAACTATAATTATCAAAGTTATACCGTTATAGCATTTCACCAGAGAGGTACAGAGGAGAGGTGGGATGATTAACATAATGGCAGCAACTTTGCCACATTTTCGACTGGTCTATTACAGCACATCACGTACTACTAGATACAGCCCACGAGTACCAAGATTGGAAGTCTGCAAGACCGGAAAAGGAGCGTAGCAGAGCAAACGTAAAATCATGTTTTGAAACCGGGTATAATTACATGCTCCCGCTAAACTCTTTTTTACTTTCAAATTATGCATTATTAAATGTTTACCCAGAAAATATGTGGAAAATGGTGGGTCTATGGATTTTTACCGGTAGAAACTGTTTTATTATCACAACCACTGTTACAACGTGTGAGCGGGGCATGGTGCTGAATTTAGGCATAATTTTCTTGCACATTTGGTGTTTAATGTGCATCTGGTCATCGTCATCTTCGCAAGCGGTGAGACAGAAGAAAGTTGTTCACAACTCTTTTTGCCTTAAGGTAATTTGCCCAAGCAGTTGGGTGTGTGTGTGCACTGACACTAATCTTTGCGAAATCTAATTTCACATCAACTTTTCTCCGCACTTTCTCGCTGTTAATATACTTGTATGAAAATTAGTACTTTTATGCATTTACACTGTCAAAATTTCTAACGCTAACAACAATGAACTTATTAGGAACATTGTACATAAGTTGTAGCAACGACAGGGTTGAATTTTGGTTCTGTTCTTCACGCTTCCAATATACAAAACGAATACCTACATTGGTTTAACACAGTCTAAAACTGGTATATGCTCAATTATGGGATGACAAATCAAGTGAACAAAGTTTTCACGCAGGTAAAGTGAAAACAGAGGGTAAAGTTTTAAACGAGTAAATCACTGACTATGCAATTTGCAACACACACTACACACACGTGGCACAATTTTACACGCTTAACTAATTAGGTCACTCCATCCCATGCCATTTTCGCATACGACCCTAATTTACTTTAAGTTTGCAACAAACTTAGCAGTGACCAAGTAGTGAAAAATTATTGAAACGAATTCTCAACTATGTAGGCGCATACATCGTAAGCACATTATATATAAACATCTTAACGAGTCAAGTCCAGTGAAAATTACATGTACTACGATTCACTGAGCGTAAGAATGAGTTAATTAAGACGAGAGGGTGGTGGCAAGGGAAGTTGTAACTGTCGATAGGCAATGAGACAGCTATCTCGGTGCAAAAGTTGCCTACCGTTTTCTCTTTCGCAATGAACTCCCTATAAAAACGGCCACCCAACCAATTATAACCATGACTGAACTACTTAATATTTAACATTGGAAGTTGAGAATAATGTGTATGATGCAATATAATTAGTGATAATAAACTATCCTAGTACAAGTCATAACGGACAATGTTGTCAAAAAGAAGAGACCATATAGTATCTATATTTTCCATATATTGTGCTCTTTACTAATAAAATCACTGGAGACTGTCTGCCAACTTTTTCCTTTCTATTATTTATTTAGGGTTTGCTTTTACCAATGTGACAACGGCATAACTTATTTAAAACCGTGTCAGCTGTAAAGAATATAATCTCATTGGTCTACATATAACATGTTACGAGAGTATTTCATACATGATTAATCTTTTTCACCAAAATCTCTAAAATATAATGCCCAGACTAATAATCCCGGAACGTATGCTTCTGCCAAGTTTCAATTGTAAAAGGAACTGGAAGCCTGTTTCATGTCAATGTAGTTATAGTCATAAATAATAGAAATACAAACATTATATCAAATCCGCATGGATTACAGCTTAAATCAGCTTTAAAAAAGTTGATTAATTTCATTCACCATGGTAGAAATTAAAATGTCCGTTTCTCGATGTTATACACTCACGGTAAGTTTCATAAGTGGCCCTGAACAAAATTATTAAAAAACGGGAACTTACCTCCAGATATTCTCCTCGGACGACGGTAAGTTCTTTGTGATTATTAGCAGTTCTCGGATGAGTGACCATCACAACTCGCCCGCCTCGAGCTCGAATGGAATCAACAAATGCCCGTTGACCGGAAGCAAAATCGTCTGGCATAATTTCCACAGGTGATATTGACCGTTCCCTCTCAGCCCTTCTTTGTTCAGCCTGAAAATGACAAATAAACATGCAACCTTTAGAATCATCCTGTAAATAATTAACTTTATTCAATTGTTTCAAGAATATTTATAACAAAGGAGAATATGTTCGTAGGCATCGTAATTTCCTTGTAACAACGGTACTTCCTTCAAATTTTGGCCTTGTTCCAGAAGCCCTTCAAAGTGAAAAGGCTTTACACAAGCGGAGCGGAAATTGTATTTTTCGGAAAAGTAATAACGTGGAATACCCGGATCTGATTAGAGACAGCAGTAAATTAGAGAGAGATTCGGGGAAAACCGGTATTTCCAGTAGAAATGAATATTACAACTTGTCTGATATGTACAACTAATATACACATGGGACTCTTGTTATGCCATCATTAATCTATTGAGATTATTTCGTCATTTCTAGTGATACAACTAAGCATTATATCGCTTCCTAGACGAATGAGTGTTTATTGATTATATTTTACGTTACAAGAATGAAAACAAAGCATAATTTGAAAAGCCAGCTCAAATATTCAAGCTAGAGGAAAAATCCATTATTCTACACATCATTAATTTTTTCATATTGCAATTCATAATTTTGTTTCATTTCCTTTTGTACTTCAAAACTATATTATCTTAATATAATGTCACAATGAGATTCTCACACATCATCCAGAGGCTCAGTGGAGTAGTAAGGCATCTCTCGCTTATCATTAGCATCAACAAAAGAAAATTATGATTGAAAGCAGCAGATTTTTTTGTATTCATTTAATAGTGGAATTTTGAATCATCAAAAAATATTTGTACAGATAAACTACACCAAGCTAAATCGAGTTATTAACTCAAAAAATCGAAAGAAACAAGCATTTTAAGTGGGCTCTAGTGTAAAATAATATGTTGAACTTTAAGTTGAGGGGAAAAGACTTGTTTTGTTGTATAACTACGGTAGTACTTCTCGGTAGAGTTATTCAAGCGTTCTAAGCCAACTTTCAAAATGTCAGTACTTAATTCTTTAAAAGTGTTTAATACAGAAAGAAATGATTTACAAAAAGCTGCAAGATTTGAACTGTCGAATAAACCCACACATTTAACATTTGCATGATTTATACTTTCTCTGACGTGTGTATTTACTAGGTATTTTTATTAGAGCATATCTATTTTTGTACAAATCCCACTTTGTGTGATTTATTATTACAAAAAGTTAAAGAAATGATTGACGTACCAGGTCGGCCTTGCTTTTATTTTAGTATCTTTATTTTTGCTCTTTGTTACCATAAAATAATTATTACGGCATGATCATGCATACTATCTTCGGAAAGAGGAACCATCTAACTTTTACAACTTGCGATGTATTTTAGTCAAAAAGTAAGATACCTTACGCCAGATAAAATCGGATTTTCTGGTTATTACTTCTTTAATAGTTTGTTTTTTTTGCAAGGGGAGAGCGAGAAGGGAAAGCAGAGAGAAAGGAAGAAAGTGGTGTGTGCATGTACATCAAGTGTCTGCCTTTTTGATATGCTCATCATCAGAGCAAGAGAGCAAAAAAGAAGGATATTCTCTGCGAACGGAACCATGATCGTTGATCCCTTTTTTCTTTCTCGGCGGAGAAGTGCATCCGTCACGGATGACAGAGATCAAGATAGTGATGGCGATTATGACTATACGCTCTACTTTTTTTCGCTCTTAAACATACACATACTTGGAACACATAACCCGGCCTACCGTCACAGGCTCAACCAAATGCGGCTGATGATGCTGATATCGAGCACTTTTAATACTGCAAAACAAATACCACGACTTTTTATTCTGAACGCGTATGCATTCATTCTCGACTCATCCATACCACTTTTTATTACAATACATGCATAGGGATACATACATACCTACATATTACAAGAAAACAGAAATATCATCTGACCGATTTTCCTCTGATCTGCTTGTCTGAGAAGCTCAAAAGTAAAAATGATTATTTTCTCCTTCGTCTCCCTCGCTCACACACCGTTTTACTTGTGCTTCCCATCCCTACAGAAAAAGGGCTTAAGCATCTAATATTCTCTGATGGGATATTACATAACCAGAACAAGGTATGTACATACACAACCATCACATCAGTGTCTGTTGTTTCGGGAGACTTTACTCGTATCCTCAAGCATTTTTTCCACCTACGTGTACGGTGTCAGTATCCTGTTCTAACCCGCAACCACTTTCTCTCTCTTTTTCGATAGCATGATGATACCTACTATTACTACTGTTTCTTGCTACTAGCACTGCAAACTGATCACTGCTTTTTATTTAGTCTACTCCACTTTTATTGTTATATAGATACCCAGCTTATTATTATCCTTCCTTTCCATACAGCAGTGTTTCTGTTTTAACCATCCACATCTTTTTTTGGATGGATGGATGGAATAATGAAAATCAGAAAAGAAGGGAAAGCATCCCACGGATCTATTTCCGAGCTCTGAAAAAATTTTATGATTAACTTTCAATTTCTTCTTTTTTGTGTGTAAGCCCCTGTATTATTATATGTACAACATTATTTGCTCTCTTCTTCTACCTTCTCTTCTTTATGTCCTCGCTGCTCTTTTCCGTTTTATTCATTCACCGACAAGTCCTTCCATATCCGGCTTATCTCTTACACTACCACCGAACCAACCGCTTTCTACTTCGACTGTGCCTTGCGTAACAGCGTAACATAAAGAGTAAAATCAAGAGAAAAAATGTGGTTGTCGTAGACGTAGTGATTTTCTTGTCTTGTTTCCCTTCCCTTTTCTCTCGCCCTCGTCACCCGCCTCTTTTTTCATCCTGACTCAAAATTACAATTTTATTCCTATCCGGTCATTAGTCATTGTGCCGTCGGAGTACGTTCCATACTTCAATCTAGAATTCATTGATGCTATTATACGGAGCGTATGATGGAGAAATAAAGACTACTTGGTAGTGTAGTCAATTATTTTCATTACTATAGGGGTAGTTAAATGGGAGCCAACCACATTCAGTCGCAAGAAAGAAAAGAGAAAGCAAACGAATAAGAATATTATGAGAGCCCGAGCACCTTTCCTTTCTTCAGCTAATGCTCCAGGCAACTGGCATTCATTGTAATGACAGTTAAGTAAGTGCTCATTTCTTCTACCGTCAGCTCGCGGAACCTGTTCCATTTTTTAGCTAATTTCTCCAAACAAGACTGAAAGGAGATAGGAGGAGTAGCAACGTCAGAAAAAAGGGGAATTTTCTCGAATCTTCTATTTTCTGCTGACTGACTACGTGTCTCATATACAGACATTTGGCAATCCTACTTAAAATGAAAAACGACTGGTAGCTGCAAAGTTAAAACAGAGAGATCACGTAATCTGACGTAGTTAATATTGTATGTATACGAGTATAAAGAAGAAACGTCACACTGCCTTCAATAATACACTGTGTATATTTTTAACTAGAATAAAAGGGTTTTTAAAGGTAAGATATTGCTGCTACTTGTGAATACTTGCCGAAGTAATGAACAGGGAGGTTTATGCTTGTTAAACGCACATGGAAAGAAGTTCCACGTAGTGGTTAATTGAATAGGCATAATTACCTTCCAAAGTAACATCTGAACCATATTATAAGCATGTACAAAATCACGATTTGCCTGAAGGAACACACTAGGAAAAGGAAATGCAGGACATATGAATAAGAAGTAAATAGCAGCCAGCACGCGAGGTAAAAAATAGAACTGACAAAAATAGAACAGAACGGACGGCTGGACATATGTGCAAGCAGCCGGTGCAAATAACGCTATAAGGGAGCACGCTCTATAGATAATGATCATTGTACCATCTTTAATTTTCCTGTCTCTGTTTCCTTAAAAGGTACATGCACTGGTCATGGAAAGGATAAAAATAGGAAAAGATTCCAAAAAGGTAATAACGAGCAACGTAAGTACTTGCTATGAAAAATGGTAAAGTTCTAACAAAGGTGAATACACGGGCAAACTGTATAACTTTCTCTTTTCCTTGTCGTTATAAGTGGGAACAAAATAGTTTGGCACATTTTAACACGTGACATTTTAACATATTTTAATATTTAAAGCCTTGAAAAGTTTAAGACAATTAGAAACTTTCTAATAATAAGTGACCTTATGGACTACCGTGAATTCATAAATATATAACATTTGATAAACTAGTTGACAGAATTGGTCCTTCATAAAGGCACAAAAACATTTGGTTAGTTATAAAAATAAATAACATTTTCCATTCATTTAGGTCTAGGTGGTTAGAAATTATGTCATATGCTACCGTAACATTCTGCCATTTTAATATAAACAATTACTAGTCTTTTATTCTTGGTCGAAAGTTTATGGCCATAGTATTTAATTTTAATTAGACGCGAGTGTAACAAATTGAGGTAGTTTCTGAGAATAGAATGGAGCAGAGTTCCACAACATATTCAGTCAACCAGTTATACAATACAATCTTCTTAACTTATCCAAGACAATATATATGTAAATGCAACTCAGGCATAAATCCACGTGGCCGGAAAACAAGCCAATACTACTACTTAAACATTTGCAATTACAAAGAGGATAAAAAGACGACTAAAGAGCGAAGAAGACGACAAGAGAAGAACAGGACAGATCGTCGTATTTTCTGTAGAATGTATTCATTTACGAGTAGCAAAAACACATTTCATTATACGGAAACCTTGTTAGGTAGACGCGTACGTACACACACATAATACGCTGTGTGACAATAAAGTTGCTAATGACGTAAAGGACTTTGTTAAAGATCAAGATTGTCCTTTCCCTTCATTCTCTCTCCCTCTCTGTAATGTTGTTGTTCTCCAGGCAACCAGTACGGAATACGAATACCGTTAGAGTTGAACGCACAATTTAAAACAAGCAACTATGTATTCATCAGAAAAGAGGACAAGTAGGAAGAATAAAAGAACGGTCGCATCCACTCCACGTCATCATCACCACGTTGTCAAGGAAAACGTGGGCCATGCATGAAAAAATACAAAGTGATCAATATAATACAGCAAGTCAGCCAACAACAGAGAAAGTACTACAGGGCGATGCTGGTAAAGTGGTATTACAATGTTGAATGTGGAGTGCAGTACTGGTCGTAATGGCTGTCGGAGTAGTAGTGACGTTGCTGATACTGATATTGTCCCAATTTCGCAAGACAAGGAAAATCACAATTTTGTGCAAGTAGCCAAAGTCAACCAAGAGCCAGGGACAGACAAAGGGCAACAACAAAGTAGGAGCTTCTGGTTATAGGGAAAGTAAGTAGTAGAGAAGTAGCATGTCGTCCTTAGTTATAATGGTTGCCCCACTAGCACATCCAACAGACCTCGTCTGGAAAATCGAAAGATGGACGGATATTGCCCATGGGTATAATTAGAAGTGTACCTACAAAAAAGTCTCTTTTGTCTTGAGAAGAAGAGGGAAAGTCGTATGTGTCGTCTTTGCTAAAGTTACATTTGTAACGCTGCTGCCACATAACTACCGCTGCAACTGCTACCATCCCCAACTCCACTACCAACTACTCTCCTCGTGATCATCATTATTATTATCAGCCTTAAGTCAAAAAACACAAGTGAGTTTCGTCACGTTCCCTCGTGATTTACAACGTTACAAGTTAGAGAACCTCTTGTCAAGGAAAGGTAAGTAACTTGTCTCGCTTCCCCAAAAGGGCATGGGCTAAAGGAAGAACGACGTGCACACAGCACACACTGCCTCCTTTCTAGTTGATTCACAAAAAGAAAGCATTGTATTAACAGTGCAGTAGTCATGACATAATAGATGCATATAAATCTGCTGCTATTATTATAACAATGGGAAAAGAACGACCAAGTCCTTGACGGTCAAACATTACCAAGATGATCTTGGTCCGTTGACGATGGTCAGGTAAATTATACTGGACGTTCACTCTGACTTATAACTCCTGTCTTTTTACTTTTTAAAGAACATAAAAATCATCTCCTTCAAGGGGAACGAGTTGCAGTCCAATCTTTTCTTTTCCCTTGTTGATAAATCTTCTCATCGGTCATAAGAGAAAACATCACAAGATGGCAATACTGTGATGTCCGTCATCTGTCCGAAACATGAAAAGATGAAGCCCACTAGGCACATTTTCTAAATGACCGTGAATAGTGTGTGGTACGACATTGACTTCTGGGAGGTGATTATGATAAACCGCACATTCTGTTCCTTCTTTCCCTTTCATGCGATCAGGCTCAACAGACTAACCCCCATAAAACAAGATCTTCAGTCTTCCAGTAAAAAGGAGACGTCAAACTTGTGAGAATGACAAAGGAGGAGTAGTGATCCTCATCGTTGGCAAAGTACATTGTAGTTCTGGTGTGCTAGTTAAAACTAACAGCAAGAAGTAGTCGACGAGGAGATAGAGAGCAAGAAAAAGTAAAAGTAATCAAGCTGTGTCTCTTTCTCCGACTCCCTTTAGATCTCTGACTCCATCTTTTCCTCGAGCAAGTGTAGCATGTAGTCTGTCTAATAAACCGCAGCAAAAACAATAGAAGAGAAAGGGAATCCACTAGTTAGTGGCAGATACTTGAGTGCAATGTATGGTGACTTGATAATGCCCCGTCCATGCTTTAACCGGAATTTTTGGCAAGTTAAGTTTTTACGAAGGGATTTCCTCAGCTTTACTGCATCGTTGAATTTTCTGAAGGCAAATACAGGAATTTAAACCTACTTTTGTACGGATGACAAAATTCATGTGCTAGCAAATTACTGCCTTTACGCATATGTAGAATGGATGCGGTGGTCGAGTATTATTATTACCACTATTATGTGAAGTGAAGTATTCAGTTAAAAGAGAGATAGAATACATTGTATTTAATGGAACGCGTACATATTAAGTATGTACATAATGTGGAATAGGAAGAGGCAGAAAAGGGAACATCCTCCTTGTGTCCTTTTTTCACGTTTACACTTTATTGCACAATGCACATTCATTTTGTATACCACAGAGTGGGCAAAGAGAGAGAGATACATACACAGACAGAGAAAGTAACAAGTATTTATGAGTTAGTGAAGGAGAGAATTTTATTGTTTAATTTCCCTGTCATAACGTGCCTTGTCATTGTGTGAATGAATGTGCTTGCATGAATGAATTTGCACTCCCTCCTTCACTTCATGAGCGGTTTTCAGTGTGGCCAAGCAAAATGTAATAAACGCCAAAAAACGAAATCCTAGTTTTTTATTCCCCTTCTTCTTCTCCTTTTTGTTCCATTAATACTGGACTAAGTTTAAAATCACCACCCAGCACAACCCGCAAACTTGAAAGTAGCAAGCAACTCCCTGCCAGCTTTAAATTGAAAATAATGTAACTTTATTTGCAAAAACCTGCCACAACTAATCCTTTCTTTAGCAAAAGACCGAAAAACAGCACAAAAGAAGCCGAAACACTTGTTAAATGCAAGCTTGGCAGTCTTTCGTTAAATATTTTCACTCGTGCTGAAAAAAATTCTATACACTATCCACCAAAGTGAATGCACCTATGCTTATAAAGCCATATTCACATTCATACATACGCCCATCACAAATTGTACAGACGCACGGTATGGCCATAAAAAACGCTACGAAATTAGAATGAAGGAGAAAGCGCAATTTTCTCTCTCAGTGTTTTTGTGCAGGCGACTGCCTAATTCTCCCTACAATTTCTACTGCAGTCAGTTCTAATTTTGTACCAAGAAGGAAACAAGAAGAGAAAAGGGATAAAAAAGTCTCTAACCAATATACAATGGTGTTCTATGAGTGGTGTGAGTGAAAAATCATTATAGAATTTACACGAGAAAAAAAAACAAGATTGCACATGCCTATTGTACAGGGAATCGGACGTGTAGTCAAAAATAAGAGAGGTAAAAAATCAGCACTTATCTTTCTTTATAAGCTTTCACAAACAAACCACTTGACCAATTCCCCCTACTTTTTGAAATCACTTCAAGTGCTGTATTGAATACCTTGTTTATTGCTGTTTACTCAAAGCATACTTGCAAGCCACAAAGAAAAATACATACACGTCAAGGCAGGTTACGTCATATATTATAACGCTTCATGAAAAAACCTTGTAAAAGCGAGAGGAGTGAAGGCTATGGAGAGTTGAACAGAGTGAGGGGGAGAAGAGAAAGTCAAAGAGAAAAAAATATGATGAAGCATGAGAAACATGAAAGCATTCACTCATTCATTCACAAGCGGTTAAACAAGAGCTTAAAAAACGCTTGTATATACAGCATACAACACAAGCTGTGTATGTGGTCGTATATTAAACATATGAAACAAAAAAACTCACATCCTCTTTTCCCATTTTAAAGCAAGCACATATTTCTACCTTAGATATGCATACTATTTTAGATAATGTAATGTATGTACATCTAGGAAAGAGAAAGGGCTTTGCGGAATGAAATCATCCTGACTTTGCTCTAAGATGAGAGCTACCATAATCGGCAGCAACAGAAGCTACAAATGTTGTAGTAACCACAAAACACTTATTTCTTTTGCTCACTCGTATAACAATGTGTAGCGTCTCGAGATGAATCTTCCTCTCCTGTATTAACTCACTTATTATTTCAAGGAAACAGAATTTTTCCTAGATGAAAGCAAGTGAGTACATTCAGTACACACATCTGCATCAGCATCATCATCATCAGCCTCATATTACGCTTTTCTCTAACAGGCATCATCCTCATCATCTTCCAAGCGGTGTACCTAGAGCACACATGCTACTCTACTCTAGTTGTAGCTGTGTATAGCCTTCGTAAAACGGAAACGACGAAGGAAGAGTGAGTAAGCACAAAAATATAAGAAATAACTGACCTCATGCTGAGCTTGAATAATCCTCTCTTGCATCCTTCGTTGTGCTTCAGTAGCTACTGCGGCTCCCAAATTATTCGAATCCGGAATTGTGGGTGACCATCCATCCATGAATACAGGCTGGTACTGAGGAACATAACCTTTCCATTGCTCTCTGTAATAACAATAGACAAACAAGCTCGTATAAGGCAAGAGTACATGGTGAATAAATAAACGTACAATGGTGCACGTAAGAAGTACTTGTAGGCATTCATGTGGAGAGAAAAGGAGAAAAAATGTTTAAGAAGAGGAAGAAGAAGAAAAGTAAAATGATTCCACAACGATTACTTTCAATATGATTATATATGAGTGAAGGAACAAAAAAATGTTGTCTTGTTCACTCTTGTAAAATTTCAATATGCATTTTCCTACTTGCCTGAGCTCTGAAACAAGTGTAAGAAAAACTAAGACTGATTTTTTTCGCAATTTATTTTTTCTAGTGGAAGCATATTGTTCACTACTCTAACTTTTTTTGTGATATTCAGGCATTTTCAACTTTCATGCATTTATTCATCGCCATCTTGCATTATGTAACGATACAGCAATAACGTATAAAGAATAAATAAACAGTTTCTCTTGCGGATTGAATGACACAAGTTTGCATATTATCACTACTTTCATTCTATCATTGAAGCATACACAAGAACTGCATTTTTTTCTTGAATTAAGTATGCTTGCTACACTTTGGTTGTTGCAAACTCATGAAGTTACTATTCCGCTACTATGCCTTTCGCACAGGCACTTGTTACAGTTACTGAGGTTATGTCGACGCAAAATTGAAAGTCGAAGAGTAAAAATGTCGTTTTTGGTTTTTGCAGAAGACGACAGGCTGTCAAAAGCTTTCTATTAAAGATTGCCTTGCCTCTGCTCATTCAGTCCTTGTACTTTAAAAATATCTCCATTTCTAATCTACTTGAATAAGAGTCATTCATGTTGGCTTCCATTAGTAGCGTATAATCTGCTTATGTATTACGGCTTTGCGTAATAACTGTTAATTGATTTTAGCTCAACTTGGAAAATGACAAGATTATGAAGTTGCCCATGGAAAATCAAAGAATTTTTTCTTGGGCGATGGGAAAAGGATGATGACAGGAAAGACCATCAATAGCGGATCAAATATGAATTCATCTCTCGGACTTGACCCGTTTTCCTTTAACTTCTTTTAAACCATGTAACTTGGTTTCTGTAACTTGCTATGTAGCATTCTTAGCTTATGTTATAACATGACGGCATTTATTTGTGTGTCCAAAGTTAATGCTGACAAGAAAAATAAGGAGGAATGTACTACTAATCCAATGATGCTTTCTGGAAGTGGTAAAGTAGTTTTCTAGTTTACGTCATCAGCAGAACAAGAACTACCAAGAGCAGAATAAAAAAAGTTGGACTCAAACGCTCAATATATCTATATATTTACGATCAGGATGATGATCATCAAATACTTTCTCCACATATTACGACGTACATTGTGCACAAGTGTATTGGAGACATTGTGAAAGGTGCAGGATACGTGGCTGTGCATACTGAAGATATTATGATTCCTGATACACCTCTCTGTATCTCTATCTCTCTGTTCCTTTCAACGTCGCAAAAAGGATGCTTTTAAAAGAAGAGAAAACCCAGAAAGGGAACATTTTCTACTTAAACTAGTAGACTAACTAGGTAAAAGTCTTTACTTGCAAGTTTTCCAGTTAATATATATTCGCCTATCCCTACCTCCCTCACTCCCTATACTACTTTCACGAAATAGTTTCCCAATAAAAATAAAACGCATCAAAGAAAAAAAATTGCAATTTTCGTCGAAATAGTTGTACTTGTTGTTGCTGCTGCCATTATTGTAGTGCTGTAGTCGTGGTGATAATAGTAGAATGAAATGGAAAAGTGAAGGAAAGAATGTGAAAGCAATTCGAATATAAAAGCTAAAATGTCCATAACATCCCTTTTGTATTGGACGACTTATTTAACTTGCCTGTAGTTATCTTTCACATCGTTGGGTGATTATTATTATTAAAATGTATTTTACGCGAAATGTTACACGGCTGGTGCATTGTAAATGTAAGCACATGAACTGTATCGGGGGAAAAGAATGAGAGTTGTTAAGGAGCCAAAAAGTCGGTCGGAAACAAAATGCAAAGTTTGGATGCTATTGATAGTGTTTACCTAAAATTTCTATTCCTTTCATCATTCCCATCATCGTCGTCAACGAGATCATTTCAGTAATTTATCTAGTGAGGAAATAATGGCAACTGGAGAACCGGCAAATGGGAGACAATAAATTTCTATGCATGAAAAGGGTAATAATAATCGGCATGGTCGTTAGTCCTAATAGTCTTACTAGTCTTACCTAGTAACATTCGGCACTAATAATTTGACACGGTTTGTTAATACTGACGTGTATCCTTTTCAATATCGTCATCAACGTCTCAGAATATCTTTCAAAAGCAGACGTATACTAACTCACAAGATGGTGAGTGGCTTGTAGCAGCCGCACAACCACAAAAAACAGTTTCTTTTGTTTGAGATGTTTCCTTAAGAAATTCTATGAAAATATGTATAATATTTACTAGAAGACTTTTACAGAAAAACGGCAAAGTTGAAAGTGGAGTGGCAAGTATTTTCAATTCTCCAACATTCTTGCTCGAATTTTCTTTTGTTTTTCACTCTCCCTCCTTCCCCTTCTCCACAGCTTTTCTTTCTTTCCTTCTCCTGTGGATACAACAGAAAGGTAGAGAGAGAGAGAGAGAGAGAGGATTTGAATAAAATTGAGAAAACTCATTCACCTTTATTGCCATATCATCATTACACGTCCCATAAGTTGCGGTTCACGGATGGAATTTTCTTACTTTGTGGTTTCATCTACCCGGCATACTTTTTCAATGTACCCAATGGAATAGGCTATAGATATAATATGATATAAGTATGTACATTCGTCGGTTTGATGTGAGATCCTATACGAAAAATATGTTGCTTTGATCAGACAAACAGCAATTTTATTTTTCCTTTGGTGGCGGTGGCGACGGTGTAGGCAAAAGGGAAAGCCACCGAAACCAAACCACCAAGGACGACTATGCTCCAGCCACCACAGTAGTACATTCAGCATCACAAACCTTTTAGCATTCTCCAATAGTTTGCACAGCCCTTCAATATTGCATAAAAGCTCTTCCACTTTCACACATATAATATGCACTAGTTCACACTCAAATCTCGTAACAGAATGAAAAGCAATGAAATTCTCTATTTTATGACACTTTTGCAAACAACAAACAACAACTAATATGCCATCTTGTAATATTTTTCTCCTTACATCTGCGTAAGTACATCTACATTGCGACTTGTTCCTTTTCTTCTTTCTATATTGACTGTATGTATATAATGTGCATATTAGCTATTATTATTATTGTACTAGTAGAAGAAAGACCTCCAAATTCTTAGCTTAATCGCTAAAATAAATGTTGATATGCTAATTGATACATTAATTGCTAAACTGTCGTTAAGTGTTAACGGACAGATACGAAATAACGCAGATCTGTAAGTTAAAACGAGGCAAATGATGCGGCATTGTCCATTTGATATTTTTGAAATAAATAGAATTTTTATTAAATTCTTCGCCAATGGTATGGTTAAACCAAGCAAAGCGTCTAGTCGGTCATAGCCTTTGGCGAGGAGCGTGTGTGCCGGCAGCTGAATAGACCAATATGACTGAGTCAATACTTGTTCCGCTTCGCCTCAGTAACGTACTAATTCAAAGTAATGTAAATAAATATTACAAATGATCGTCTGCATTGTCTAAATTCCTCAGTCTAGAGAGATGTATGTATGTACATACATTATTTGTAACTACGTCAATAAATATCTCTACGATTCCAGGAAACCTATATTGCCATAGTATAAAATGGCATTCATGAAATTTACAGACAGTGACGCTAATAAAAACTACTCCAATCAACATGAAAAACGTAAAGTTATAGAATTTTTTTATTAAGTTCACAGGAGAGAAAGCAATTGAGATAGGGGTAAGTGGTGAAATAGACAAAAAGGGTAATAAAATGTAATGGAACATGAGCCACATGTTGTCGTTGTTCCCGCTGTTGTTGATATATTGATAACTTTTCAAATCCCTGCTTTATGAGATAAGACAAATGTCTGTCTGTCGTGCTGTCGGTTTCGATCATTCGAAATTTGATTATTAGGCAAAATAACAAGTCGGTATGACTAGACTCATTCAATTTTTCTTCAATTACCCTTACCACCTTAACTACTTTCTTCTAACCGTTGTTGCAGAATTTAAGCTAACCGGTAAAAAATTATATTCCATGTCCCACTTTAGTAACTTCTCCTTGGTTTTTGCTCTTGTCGTACTAATATTCAGCGGTAGCTGTCAAATTTTACCAATACGATGTCATTGTCACAAGGGACAAATGAAATGACATCAACTCAGCTCACGTAGCTGATATTTTAAACTTGCTGGCTACCAAGGCCAATCATTACAACGGTTGGTTATACTTGTTACTTTTACAGACTGCGATATGACATGCTTCACTACCGATGCTGATGATCAAGATGAGCCTGCTATTCTACTTCCTGTGCATTTTCTTCATCTACCACGCCATTATCATGATAACATCAAACTTCATTTCCTATTTTCTCCTTCTCTATTTAACTTCCTTCCCAACATCTGCCTGTCTGCTTTGTGTCGCCATATTATTGTTATTATTATTATATATTGTGTAAATGACAAGGAGCAACTGCTGAAGGAGAAATGAAGTTTTTTTGCACAAACTACTGCATTCGGGAGGAGTGAGAAAAGTTTCATATTTATTTTTTGTTTGGAGTAATTTATGATTCAGAGGGTATATAACTGATAGTAAGAAGACTAGGTAGGTCCAAGGGAGGTATACCAACTCCGAAGCGATACTCACCAACGTTGTATTATTATTATTGTTATATAGAAACTCTGGTAGAAAGTTAGTTTTCCCATCTCCGACTTCTGTTTTAACTCACTTACTCAGCAGACAGTTGAGCAGAAGATGAACATATTCAATAAATAAAGACTGAGCATTGTTACAAGCGGACTGAATACACCACTTTGGCTTGAATACATACGTAAATCCCAACGCTGCGTCTGTTGCTGTCAGTTCAGTTGGAAGTTAGTAACAGTGGCAGCGCTCATAGCGGGTGGTTTGGTTTATTTCAGCAACAACTATCAGACATTTGCAATATTTTTTTAACATAAGAGACTGAAAATAAAGGATAGGAAAAGCTCCAACTGGAAAGTGAATCGAAAAATATGAAGTAAAAATATGTCAACTCTTCTGGTGAAAAAGGCACAGCAGGGGAGAACCGCTGACTATGCCTCTCACTCAAGTTATTTTACTAATCCACTGCAACTATACGGCATCATCCCCGTCACTGCCACCATCACCGCAGCAAGAACCGCCATAAAATGGCATGAAACATCCATAAAAATGGCATATCATTCTCACTACTCCAATAGAAATGTCGCAAAATGACACAAATTACTTTTCAGCATGTCTCTATTCATTTGATTATGTCTTGACAAAAAGACGACAGCTAAAAAGATGTGAGTTTGGAAGGTTTCAAATTTCTTACAAGAGTGAAAACACTCTGTTTCAATTTGTTGGCCACACGTACAATTAGACTGGCCACCCGTGGTGAGTCACATGTCCAAGATTGGGCAATTTCTTTGGAAAGGAGAAACTAACCACAAATTAATGATAAACTATATAGTTAACTAAAACAACATTTATCCATATAATGTAGGTCACATATGTTTTCATTCGTTACTAGCATTATTGCCGAAGCCGGCTCAGACATAGTGCTAGAGTTCGTTCTCATGAACGAAGTTAAGCAACGCTGAGCCATA
>JAHZMV010006237.1:0-54884 GCA_027743765.1 Coecobrya sp. COE2
CTGGCATATTTAATGTTGTATTTCGTAATTCATAGCTTATATTGTGGGATAAGCTTTATTTAAACCAAAATTCATCATCTTCATGATCACGTGTATATTTCTACATGTACATGTTTATGAAACACCCCTTATGTAGCTCTATCCAGAACTACTTTTATCAGTTAATTGTTTCGAAACGAATGAGTGTTGAGTTACAAAAACTTGGATGACCATTCAGAAGGTATCAGTGAAGATGTGTGCAAAATTTCAAGCCAATCCTTCACTTGCCATTTTCGATAGAGTACTTGTAAGAAGTAGGGATAAATAGAGAGGGAGCAACAAAGAAAGGAAACCGTTTAAGGAATAACGTAGCGTGTATAAGTATATTATGTAGTGAACATGTCAGAGATCATTTACGGCAATGAATCGTCTTGGTGGTCAGTTTACGAGGGCAAACAGAGAAGAAAAAAAGAAAATCGAGTCAGAGAGAATTAGAAAAGGAAAAGAATGGAGAAATAGAGAGAAACATAGAAATCTATAGCCGGCAGACATTCTTCATTAATCTCGACACACAGTGAACTTTATCTTGACATGGTTTTTCTCACAGGACCACTTGAGCCCATTTTCGTCTTTTTTTCAGGGAAGAAAACGCAGCAAGAAAAAAAAATTGTCGATGGGTCCGATATCACACACAAGGAAAGGGCGGAACACCCTTTTGTATCTCCTTTTTTGCGGAGTCACACTTAACGAAGCATAATAACACATACACACTCAAGCACACCATCACAGATACAAAGCAACGCACACACAAAAGAAAAAAATATATCGTTTAGCTTGTTAGGAAGGAAAACAGAAAGATACACATTTACTCGCGGAGAAATATATCAAGAAACAAAAAAGGAAAAGAAAATAAGGATAAAGACAAAAGCTGCGTGTCTCTTCGTTAATTCTTGCTTACTTTCACATCCTCCTTCTCTACGAAGTAAGCAAAACTTTAGTAAAGAAAGAAAGAACTGAAAGAAGAAAAAAAGAGTCAACAGGAGTAACCCTCGTACACACACAAGTCACATAGTACATTCATAAAGATATACGTGTAGACTCTCAAATGAAAAACTCCAACGGCACATCAAGCATCATCATCCACACCATAAACGACCGCAGTGTCACCATGATACTATTTATCCACTTAATATAATATAATAATAGGATACATGAACAGGAAAAAAGGAGTGACTCCAGCACTATTTCATTGCAACACACATTCAACCCGACACGCTTTTTTGGTGGCAAGCCGAGTTTTGTATCTCTAAATATATTTACCCCTTTATATTTTTATTATTATTATGGGATGAGTGTGTGAGTAGTGGAATGAATGTCTATGAGCACTACATAAAGTTGACAAGTGCTTCTGTGTACTTTCTCAAGTTAGGCCCGTTTCCGTTTGCGATTTTACTCTCCTTTTTCTTCACCAGAGAAAATGACAAAATGCCTTTGCTCTTTGCTTTCTAGTAATATATTAAATTGGGGCTGTACTACATTCCCTATATACCAAGCTAATATGATGTGCTTTATGTTGATATAAAGTGGGAAGATTCATGAGATGTTGCTTCGTCCTGTGAGCATCCACGACGATACCTTGCTACTTTGTACATATTATTATTGCTTTATGTATATATAGCCAAGTGTATTTACTACTAGTGACAGAGATAAACATATGATGTGGTGGCGAAGCCTACAAGCAAGAGAGAGAAAGGCCACATTTCACCTCTGTCACTTTCTTTTTTTCTTGTATTATCATACCGTGTTTTGTGTGTTCTGTATATACACACGTTGTTGGATAAGAGGAAGCTGTATTAGTTTGGAGGCACTTTCCTGGTGAAATAAATAGTTCACACACAACAAAAAGAAAGAAAGGAAGACAGAGAGAAAAATGTGTGTATTTACTAGGCCCACTTCACGACTTAATATATGTATTACTGCCACTGACGACGCATTCATTTTTACACAACAACGCCCTTCTAAATCCTAACGACCAAATTATCAAGCCAGCGGCAAAGCCAGAAAAGCACTTTCACTCCTACAGTCCGTTCATTTCCTTCGTTCACGCTGTTTCTTTTTCTTTCTGCTTTTCTTCTTTGAGACAAGATAAGAAAATCCTGATGAATGAAGACAACGGTTGTTTTTCAAAAAAAAAAACCGCAAGAGCAACCATTACAGTACAGGGTAATCAAAACAACGACTTGAAGAATTTCAAGTGTTCTCACAAAAAGAAAAAAATCTGCGGTGGTGTTTCTCTCAATGCAATAAAATCCTCATTGCGAACAGGCTAAATAAATTTATCCACCCTGTTTCCTTTTTTCTAACAGGCTTAACAAGAACCTCTGACTCTTGGTTTCGTTTCTATATTGTATTGTTGGCCTTGTTCCATGAGTAAGCTTATTATCTGCTTATGAAACAAATATCAATGATGATTATGAAAAATTGGCAGTTTATCTGGACCAGTTATCTGTAAAGCTCATTGACTCTTTCTTGTTACTGTAGTTTTGACTTTAGTGCAAAACTATAAGTTTCGAAGAGTATTATTGCTTTCTCTGATTCTTTAGATAAATAAATCATGCTATTTAAAGGAAAACTACAAATTATGCACAGTATAACTGAGGTCAAAAGCATAACCGCACAGAGAATGTGACGATGATCTTATCGTCGTTTGACATCAGTCAGTCACATCCACACTTTTGCTTTTACTTATCCTGCCGTACTAATTAACTGTTCGAGGTTCCATCAATTTGTTTCAATGTACAGGAATATAACAAAGTATCTGTGTTTTCACTACGGCCACAACAACACATTCTAACGCAATGAACAAATAACTTGAAGTGCATCCGTGTATAGTTTCATTATCACAATTTTGTCATTGTGGAAATTCATCATCACGCCTATAAGATTCATGACATCTCCCTTCTCAAATGCTGAGTCTGCTAATGTAATTATTATTATTTGTAATATTAATAATAATAGTAATACTAGTGGAAGCCTTGAGCATTGTCTGACACGGTGGCTATCATTATGAAAGTAGCAAGTGAAAGCAAATACCATCATTAGGTGAAAAGTAAACTGAAGTGAGTAATGGAAAAAAGCCAGAAAGAGTAAATGAGAAGGAGATGTATTTGCTGATGAAACAAAAATGTGACCTGATTTTTTTATAATTTACTAGGGCGTGTTAATACTAAAAACCGACTAACCAAGAACAATTATTTTGATCTCGATAGGAATGTTCATCAAATCTAACAAAAATACAGATACATGGTCACCATCGCAGAGCTGTCTGTTACATAACACACAATAGGTAAGCAAATGAAAGCAGGTAATTAGACGTAGGCGGTCAGAAACTTGCCGTATGGAAGCACTAACTACACAAGCAGAATAATCTTCATTTACGTGATGCGTCAAATATTTTATCAAATATGCATAATATAAATAATATAATATAATATTACATCATACACAAATAAGATAGAGTGCATAACCAGCTACATTACAATAGAAGAATCATGGTACTTAGAAAAAATTAGACCCTACTAATTAGCGATTTGTTTTGTACTTTTGATACTTTGGAGTGACCGTCAACGTGTCGGAACGTGGAATATGCTAATTATATAGTTGACTGGTAGGTCAAAATTAAACTTTATATATAAAATGGACTGAATAAATGTATAAAGCTAGTCTTGTTATCAAACTCTACTTATTAAATTTTTACCAAGTGTTGTAGTCATATGAATCGTAAGAAATATACTTATTATATGCCTAGAATATGAATAGAATAAAAATGGATACTTGTGGCAGAGATAACTTTACTATAACACGTTTATGCATTTTCTATAAAACGTACATGTGTGGTTTCCATCTAATACCATCAGGGAATGTTTTCCGATAGGTAAAAGATGAGTCACCCATCCTTGAATATATTATTTCTGTGGAGTCAACTCTTCTGTTCACAATTTATATACTTTCATCATTCTAAAAAGTGTGTAGGCTGAGCAATGTTTGTAGTTACTGATAGATAAATGATGATTCTTGAATGGTTGTTTGCATTCATTGGTTCCTGCAAATATATACATAAATAAGTGAATTCGTGCGCACTAATAATAGTTAACGATTTGAGTACAAAACATTTACAACATCCTTCGCAGTCTATTTCAGAAGGTGCTGACAACTAAAAATAATAGAAATCTACCAATTTCAACGGAAGGAAAACCATTGAGCGTGACAAATTTTATTAACCGGTGCACTAGCACCCTTCATTATAATTGTAAACTGTTATGCTCAGAAGGATCTTCTATCGCTTAAAGAATAATATGACTCCTTCAATCATTACATATGTGCTGCAGCTGTGATGAAATTGGGATGACGTTGGATGAGTTAGGATTAGAAGTACTCAACTAAATCTGTAGAATTAAGCGAAGACAGTCAAATCACACATTAGCTAATTCTAGTATAAACAAATGCATAATCATAATCATATAACCCTTATTTACACCGTTGTACGAACTCAATTAAGACTTATTTATTATGGCCATAAGCTGATTCGACTATTCTTAAACGGATATGTAAATTCCTGTGAAAATACTAATTCCCAAAGTGATGTCACCTTTACCATGACATTTCTCACTGCTCCTTTGTGACACATTTCTTTCTTCACCCCGTAACTTTTCCTGTAGTTGTTGTTATTTTTGTAAAGTGAATAAAGTGCCACTTCCGCAAACAAAAAGACATCTCTCTGAGTGCACCACTTTCCTCATTTTAATTTCATGATAGACTTGGTAAAGGAAATAAGTTTTAAAATATTAGTTATCGAGGAATATAGTTACCTTAATGTAATGCTTACTCAAACTAGTATACATAAAGTGTTGAGTATAATTTACTTGTCTTGATGCTGCACTACGAAGAAAAATTTTCAATTCCAGCCCTGCTACTATGACTGCTTTCACTCTTTATATGTGTGTAAGCAAACAATGGCCCACTTAATTGCTTTTACACTTCTTTGCACTCCGCATAGAAAATATACAGGTTCTGGCTACCGCTTGGCAATCAACTCGCGCAGCCTGTGAGAAGGGTAAATACACTTTCCCTCAACACTTTTTGCTTGTTCTATTTTTTCTTTCTTTTCTTTCACCACTCCTTTTTTCTCTTGATACATTTTTTTTCATTCTCTCCTTGCTTCCAAGAGGTTGTGATCGAGATTTATTTGTAATTCAAAAAAAAAACTTTCTTCCACTCTAATACAACCCATCCTTTACTCACAACTTGACGAGTCACTCAGCCGAATGTACTTTAAAAGTGGTATAGCGATATCAATGGTGGAGGGTGAGAATGAGCGAAAAAAGTGACTGAAAAGAAGCGCAATTATACTTGATATTTCCCCATACAAAATACCTTCATCATCATGATCACCCATCACGATCACACTTCGTACCACGACCACCGTCAAATAAAGAAGAGAAAAAATATGCAGACATTAAATGCATGCACAAATAGATGAGATTCAAGGGAGTGCGAGAAAGAAACAAGGAGTATTGCTACTCCTTAATTTCAATGAAATAAAAAAATCAGAATTGCGTTTTCTCTCTATAATTTCCCAATATTTGAAACATATTTATACTACATGTACGTTTCCTTTCTCCTTCACACACACACACTCTCTCCGTCTTCTGCATGAATATATTACCTAGGTAAAATAAAAAATGCTGTTTTTGAGTTGCCCTCTGCACGTGTGATTCGTTTACTTAACACTTTTATTGTCTCGGCTGTGACAAAACTTTCGTAATTCTTATCATGGCTAAAAACTGAAAGTGCTGTGGCAAGCTCTGTTTTAAGGAGAGTGGAATGGTGTAAACGGAAAAAAAGAGGGCGATGAGTTTTTTCTTTCTTTTTTCTTTTTGGAATGTGGGACCCATTCTAATGTGAAAAATCAACCTTCAATTTCAAATTGGGATGACACCACACCACTGTCAGTCTCATCCTTACTCCTCAGTCCTTTTATGCTCTCTGCATTCAACCGACACACGTACACACATGGATGCGTGAAGTGCGTGCGTACTGTTTCTATGAATATTAGCATATATTTTATCCAAACCTTGATCATAACAGCATCGTTTTAGTTTCATACCGTCTTGTTCCTTGATCCCACCAGTTCTGTGACACAATCTGGTGTGCTTTCTGTTCCTCATATGAAAGTAGTAAGAGGATTGGACAAATGTGCAAAAGAAAAATCTTTTTTACTTGTCAATTTGAACAAGGATACGCTTTTCGGGCACTTGCTGCCTACATTTGCTGCATCAGTTAAAATATGTCGTTGAAATTAAAAATATGTCTTCAGAAGAAAGCAATGCATAACATGTGTAGATACTTGGGTGCACATCATGATTGTTTCACTTTTATTGTTTCAAATTAAGAAACTTAGTATGTATCAAAAAAAATCTTTCAGCAGATTATCGGAAAAAGAATACCTTTCAAGAATAGCCTTTTTTTAATTACTATGAAGGGAGCGTGTACAAGATTACATTTGTCTGCTTGAAATGATGAACATTTTCATTGCATTTTTAAAAACTCGACAGCAAGTTGGAATTTTCAATATATTTAGGACATGATACCGACATGGGAGTATGATGTGGGCAAAGAAAAACAAATCTTTTAAATTATAAAATCCTCAGACAGGAATTCTTCAGTAAAGTGTGCAATAATGTAATAATGTAATCATTGTTTCTAGGTAAGTGCTACGTCAATACAGTTATTTATTTAAAGTTGCATAGAATAATGCTCACTGATTTTAATAAGAGCATATCTAGCACAAGTTGAATAAGAGTAAAACATATGAATATTGGAAGCTGGGTTGATTCATTTGTTTTATCTAGATTGATAGGGGTTGATACGGCTGGCTGGGCACTTTTGACGATGAGTCCACTACTTCTTGAGAACATTTCGCTTACCAAACAGATGCAAAGATGAATTGCAGCCAAGCAAAAGTATTCATTCACAAACAGATGTAACTGGGTAAACTTTTCAAGTTTTTCTTATTCAGACTTGGAAGAAAAAGCGGAACTCACCCGCTTTTTCCTTTCTCTTCGTCTTCTATTCTACCCATATGAAAAGGAAAAAAAGGAACCAAAGTAAACAAAAGTTTCACATGAATATTTATTCAAAGTGTAACTGTGATAACAAACCAGAACCGACTGAATCCTCAGTTGAATGGTTTTAAAAAAAATATCTAATGTAAAAACGGTCAGGGTAAAAGGAAAAGCAGCTTGAGTGATGATGATGATACAATATTTGTTGTCCGCGTTGAAGATTTATGAAGTGGATGATGGCTTACATCGGCACTATGTACCTCTGTATTTCCCTCGTATGTCCTTTTACTACCTAAATACATAAAACTATAGTCCACCTCATCTTGACATGAGGGGATTCTAATGTTGGTAAACAAAAGCAAAAGGAGAAAAAAGCAAACTTATTGTCCATCCGTAAACCAATCACTCATCCATAAATGGCAATGAAACAATGGAAACGCTGGGAAAATCAAAAGGTACGTTTGTCAGCAAAAAGTCCAGATTTAGTGGTTGCTCCACAAAAAAGAGTAAATCCTGAGAAAGCTTATGTTTACATCATTTCCTTGCTGCATAAGCTACCTCGAGAGTCTTTTAAAATACATGTTTGGTATGTATGTACAAGTAAGTAAGTAGGTAAGCCCAACTGTGTGTGCGTACACCCACCCAACTTGGGGTTGATCTTCATATTATGTTTCCTTTGAAAAGGGAACGGGGTATTTATACGCAAAAGTAAAGGTAAGCAAGTTTAAGAGAAGTTTGTTGATAGTTGTGTGGGATAACAATGAAAATGACATGCAGCACAGGAGCCACTTATTCACTCACGTTGCCGACTTGTTCTTTTTCCTATTTCTCCTTCAAAGTAGCATTATTCTTGTAACTTTCTTACACATAATGCATACACAAGGAATGTTGATTTTTGGTTTAGTTTGGCTTTGCTTGGCTTACCTTTTTTCTTCTTTTCTCTCTCTTATTTTTGAAGGGATGACTTTTTTACTTTTGAAGAGAAATTTAAAAGAACAACTAACAAGCCTGTGTGGAGCAGTAGTAAGTTTGTTAGTGGTGGAGAGGAACATACATAATATGCTTATGTATACATTAGTACATTTTCTCAGAGTCCAACAAGAGAAAAAGACGTGGAAAAGAAAGAAAGAGCGAGTTTCGCTTCAAGTACTCGCATGATTGCTCAGGCGAAAGTCTTTTTTGCTTGCTTGCTTAGTGAGGAAGAGCGAGTTGGACAGAATGAGCGATGTTCCTCAACTGTTTTAGTCCGTGAAAAATTAATTTTTTCTTATTTTAAGCTGAGAGAGAGATAGAAAATAATCTCAAGAAAAGGCATTGAGCAGTAACAAGGGAACCCAATTCTCGGAATGATAATTTTTTTTTCAGTATAATGAATTCCTGTGGTAAACTCATTTCTACCTCTTTCCTCTTTTTTACCCTTTCATTCTTTTTGTATTACACTTTCTCCTGATTTACGTATGCTTTTTATTATTATTATTTTTATTATTGTTATAGTACACCTTAAATACATACGTTATACGTTTACCGTTTCTCAGTCCAAAACATTAATATCAGCATAATAACTAATGCAAATGTATGTAATCATGTATACACACTTTGTTGCATCACGTGAGCCCAACTACACTTCCTTGAGAAAAATTCTACAAAGTACACAACTTGAAACCCAAAGAACGGTACAGAGGACACACTGCCTCAGTTCGCGAGTACCTCATACATACATATGGGTACATAAGCATAATATGTAATGTAAGTAGAAACGTAGAAGAAACCAGGGAGAAATAAAGTGAAAGAGGAAACGACACAAAAAAATGGAATGCTCGACAAGTAGAAAATTATGCCATTCCTGGTTTACGTTTTTGCATTCTTTATCATTACCTCCGTTTTTCTTACTCACCTCCTTCCGCTGCTACCTCAGCAAATGTATATTCAACACACAAAAAGCGGAGAAAAGGAGAGAAAAAAGGAGTATCATACGGTCATGTTATTTTTCTCTGTGTACATCTAACAAGCTAGAAAAAGAGGAAACAAGAGAATGGGAAAAACAGACATTACATATTTTTATTTACATTGCTGGAGAGAATGCGAACACCGCCACATACCCGCTCACTATACGCTTATGTAGGCACTGCGGCTTATTTTTTGTTACCTTCCTGTTTTTTAAACAGGAGAAACGATATAAATATGCATATAATATTTATTATTATGCAGATTGGCATTTTACCACAATGACAAAAGTCATAAATACATTTAAATGCAAAAGGTAGTTTTTTATGGTCGGGGACACAGACAACAGGCAAGGTTTCTAATGGAAGTTGATGTAATTATTGCTGTTTTTGTATCACTGCAGATGATGGTGTGCTCATTATTGTATGTTCGTAAACTAGATGATTATTTTTTGGCATAATAAAAATAAATGAAATGACAAACTATTACTGGTGAAAAATGTAACTTTTTAAGTGTGCTCGTGATTAAATCGAGTTTATAAACAGCTCAGATCCCAAAGCAATTATTGAGCGCCCCTTCATCATTCCCGTATATATGTATGTATATTCCACCAAATACTCATTCTCTTCATTGTCTTCCAGTTTCTCATTGTGCTTCGCCTCCTTTATTTTTTGACGTGCTTTTTAATTATTACTTATATGTATTTTAAACGAACCCTCGAAAAATTGCTGAAGTCAGTCACAAGTCATTCAGAGACTGTTTCATTTCTTGATTTCTCCGCTTCTATTCTCATTTACCATTCACTAGTGCATTGCAACTTTTCTCTTCTCATTCAAAAAATACATTTGTAACGTTTTTTAAATAACAAAAAGTGAGCAAAAGCTGCGATTCTCTCCTTTTCTCCACTGCTGCCTCTTCCTTTCAGGATAGAAATAAGTCGCTCTCTCCAGAAGCGTGACGAAGATTCCTGCTCTGCTCGCTTTTAATTCGTTCCCTCATTTTCTCTTTCCTTTCCCTGTTGTGTCGCATTCTTTTTTCTTATAAAGTATTTGTGTTATAAATGAGAAAAAGGAAAAAAGACGGTGGTACATACAGGAGAGGAACAAGACACGCCATTAAAAATGATATTGAGGGAAAGGCACAAGGGAAAAAGTTGCCGTTTCGCATATTAATTTCCTATAATTATTGGCTAGAAAGTAAGGTGCAATGTATGCATTTTTATCGAGATTACTTTAATTATGTTTTGTGCGTCTTCCAACCTTCCTGTATACTCATATATCTTTATATTTATCCATTGTACAACAATAAATGTAGCTATGGTAGAAGAGAATGAGAAGTTGATATAGTAAAAATGTATGGTTAGTTGATGTGAATTGGGAACGAAGGAATTACAAGGGAAATAATAATAGATAGAAAGACCCAAAAGTAATGATGTTAGCGGTTTGTCTTCTGTACTATTGCCACCGTCACCGTATTCTTTCTCGTTGTTACAATCATGTAAAAAAAGACTTGTGTAGTAGTAATGAACGATTTAGCGGACTTTTTTATTCTTTAGAGTCGCCACTATCATCATCAACAACATCTTTGATTCACCCCTACTTTTTAACAACGGGAAACATGTAAAATAAGCAGTGATAGTGGTGATGGTGGCAATGCATGCAGTCAGCAGGACAGGGAAATGCATCCAAAGTGGAGGAATGAACAGAGAAATTTCCCGTGTTGCGCACTAGTGGGTACATCCTGAAAGTATATACATAAGCGGATATTATTATACATATTCATCCGATACACGAGACCTTCACTTTTTTTCTTTCAGATCTCATCTGCCAGTTTTCTTTTTTTCTCTGCTTTTCTGCTGTGAAAGAGGAGGAGATGAAGAAAAAAATTGCCATGAACTACATAATATTTATGCACCGCCACCATCCTATTATCGCGATACATGGAGTGATAATGATAATGCGTGTGGTGTGCAGGAGGAGGGGTACTATTTAGCATAGAACAAACTTGGGTTCTTTAGGATGTCGAGGAGCAGCGAGTTGAGCCTGGAAAAAAATACATTTTACCTATCAAGTTATTATTGCAGTAAGATAACAATAATAGCAGCAGGAACAGTGGAGGGCTGTTGTGGGAATGTATTATAGAATGAGGTTGACAAGGACGCCACGACAAGTTTCTTTTTTGTATAAGATTTATAAAAATATTAATATCCGGGTGTACATGGAGTGAGTTCCGATATAGTGAAAATACATCTTCCAGATATATGTAGACGGAATGAGAAAAGAGTTTTTGCGCTAGACTTGCCAAGAGGAAGCCAAGAAACAAAGCTACAGTAAACTAGTGGCAGGAGTTTTTGTTGACTTCGTCATTTTTCTTTTGAAACTTCTTTTTCTTAATGACGGTAATATTTCCCATCCGACACGACAGGTCATTAGAACAAGGGGAAAGAAGGAAAATGAGAGAAAATGTTATATATAAAGTTAAGCAACTTTGTCCCTCGTAACAGTGTACACACGCATTGCATATTGTATATACATACATACATTATGTACATTTAACATAGCTGATCAACTTTGGCGATGAAGACGGTGATAGTGTAAGTTCATAAAAATGGAGCGCAACTACGACCTTCATTTATAGTATCTGTACAGAAAATATTAAGTTACGCTATAAAACCATAAAAAGCACAATTATAGACAAAGATTCGTAATAATAAGCACACATATAAAAGTTGCTACCACTGAGAACAAATGAGTTTGCACAGGCTAATGTAATATTGTTAACAATGCGTAAATTTCTCATTTAAGATGCTATGCTCTGTCGCATTATCTATGTATTTAACGATTCGAATAAGATCCAATAAATAGTTTAGCGAATCGCTAGGACATTATACAATGGTTATGCATCACTCTTTAACAGCTTTACAACTCAAGAATGACTAATCGTATATGCAAGATACGAAATCTATTATGAACAAAGCAACTATGAAACATTTTACTTTTGATTACATTAAAAAGATAATCATCGTGATAACAATTATAATTTCCATTTAAACCAGGAAATAGACACCCTCTGGTTATCTTTTTGTCCGAATTCTAAAATATTTGCTTTTGACGATGCGCCTGATAGCATCGTACAACTTTTGTTTGGTTTCCAGCCATATTCTTTTTAAAAAATCAAGTAATAAAAACAAAAATGATTGTGTATACAAATTCTAATGCATTATCATTAATATTCAATGTTGCACCACGACGATTTCTTATGTTCGTTTCTAGGAAAATTGTAAAACTCACACAAAGAGAAAACAGAGAGGGACAGCGAGACGGGGAGTTGGTAGAAATACAAAAAAAAACACAATAAGTGATAGGCTTGTACTTGCTTCTTCACTAAACTAATATTATTGTTACCATTTTATTTTGTAATTCATTAAAAGCCGAATGAGTTATTTTATCCGACGCACACACACACAGTACACAGAGGAAATATGTGTATGCTGTCATTAACAAACAACGTAACGCTGCGCTTGGAGTAGGGTTACTTTTGCATAGATTATTGGTACAATCGCTTTCTGAATAATATAGGTAGCACCAGCCTAATGCTTGTAGAGGAAATGTTGCACAAACAAACAGGCTTAACTGCTGACGAAGCGACCATATAGCTTAGCCATCAACCATCATCATCATCAACATCGCCACCACCAAAGATGGATGAAAATCAGTAAACCAAAGAAAAAATCATCTCTACAAAACGAAATGAAGCAGGGCACTTTTTCTGTCTGTTAGTTTCGAAAAACCGAATGCAATTACGTCTTTGTTTGTTCTACAGATGGATTTCTAAGTAATATAAACATATCGTACAAACGAAAGAGAGGAGATGAGGGAAGTCGCCTCCTGTGTAACACATCAACATTATACAGTCAGTATACTCATGCACGCAGAAAGAGGACAAGTAAATCACTAAACACATAGATAATATGAATGCGTACCAAGTACACAACTTTTAAGGCCATAATATGTATGTATACAGTCCTTATAAATATGCTACCGTAACTAAATATTATTATTCAAAAAATATTTTTTTAACTGAAAATTTTGAGTTTCCACACATGAAATAAAAATATTAGTTTGATATATCGATATTTTAGTTTAAAATTCAATGCAATACTTTTTTTTGCGCGCTGGTTGTTTTATTTTTTATCATTGCCGTTATTAATATTTATACTGTCTTAGGACCATTACCTCTTGATGCTTGAGTGCTTTCTTTATTTCCTAACATTCGTAAATTTCACAACAAAATCGAGCTCGCGTGGAAGAAGAATACGCGTCAGATAGAATGGCTTATGTATAATATTTTATTTACCATATTTATCGAGAATAAGAATCAAAAAGTGGGAAGGAATATTGTGATTGTGTGTGTGGACAAATGGAAGTCTAATGTTTATGCCGCTCCTGAAACGTTCCTCATTAATAATTCAAAATGACAACAGAGAAACACACACAGCACCACCGAAAACCGTACAAGAATAAAGTGGAGCAGAAAATCATAAGTAAACCACAGAAATGATAAAAACTGTGTTGTGTACACAGTCACCAAATAATATTAAGCATATGCGCATTAGTAATGCCCACGACTGAAGATAAAAACAACAACAACAATAATAATATTTAAACAAAGTTAAAGTAAGCATAATATTATATAGTCGATTATTTTATTTGGGATATGGGTAGATAGAATAACTTGAAAACATTATAATAGATGGAATATTGTCATTAAAAAACCATAATGTTGATATATATCATTCATCAGCAGGATTGAACAACCAACCACCTCTTATTATTTGTTTCTTTTTCTCTTTTACTTTTTCAAGGCATTCGTGTTTTCCTTGCTTTAAAATGTTCTTTTACTGTTTCCTCACAAGAGAGAACAAAAGTGGCTAGAGGACATCCGCCTCAATGTGATTATATTTTCTTTGCTTATTTTTGAGTGCACAGTTTGAGTAAGTAGTATGGCAACAATAACCGAAAGTACATACAACTAAGGTACATAATATTATGCTTATAATATGTACATAGTAAATATGTCAATAAACTCACAACTTCAACATTTAGTAACATTTAAGCATAAAAGCAACCTGTAGGAGAGAGGAGAGGGTCGAGGAGAATGTACACGAATGGACTCGGCAATGAAAACAAACACAACCAAACAAACGGTTTTAGTCATTTGCACCTTCACAACAGAGGCAGAAACAACAACGGTGGAAAACAACAATAAATACTTGATAGACCATTGTCTTTTCATTTCTCACTTGATGAATGAGAGTGTGTGTTTCTTCTGATTGAGCAGCTTTACGAGAGGAGTTGAGCATTTGCTGAAATGCATGACAAGACCAAAGAAAAATGAAGAAAAATTGACTTGTACAGTTTGGAGTAGATTCAGCAGGCAATAATATTCTTTAAATGACGATGAGTTCATATATTTATTAGTTGTCGCGAATACCAAAAATGTCAGTTTTGTCATTAGAAAAGATGTATGAAAGATGCATATGAATAACAGCGTATTTCCAGAAAGTTTCCTTGTGCTTAAGTCACTCACTAAAGGCATGCGGCAGGTTATACTGGACTGGAAACAGACAGACAGAAGGACACGACAATTCTACCAGAAGAAGTTTCCTACTTCCACCCCCTTAATAACATAAACATTCGTTCATGCTTAATAAAAATAACAGTAATGTTCCGTGTTGATTTGCACGTTGTCCTATGTGTAATATCCAATTGTACGTTTTGCACCATCATCAACGTAAAAGTATCCAACTATCTTTACCGAAAAGAAGTACGCGACAGGGTGCAGGGTATTAAAGGCAAACATCCAAAGTAGTACACACATAAATAGGAAAAACATGGCTAGCGAATGTGTAAAATACTCAAACGAAAAGAAAACACAACAACGACACAAAAGAAAATCCTAGGAAAATACCCGTGTGTTTAGTCTGAGGATACACATCAGCTTCATCATCATCATCATCTTCCATCACCCTCCTCCTCGCAATACCACTTTTGATGCCAGTCTGCCTAACTGCGTTGCAAAGAAGGAGTAAATAAACGACAAGAGAGAAGAAGAGAAACGCGAGAGGAAAATACATCATTACTATCCATAGTTGTACTCACCACTATTACTATTTAGTCACCACCGCCGCTACTCATTTTGTGCATTTTTTGTTTGTTGTTGTTACCGTGTGTATGCTTTCCACATCTATATTCATTATAAATAGTTTGCTTCAAATGTCCATGTTGGTTGGACCAACAACTAGAAATAACTTTTTTTGCACTTTTGTTTGTACAATTTATACTGTGTATGGTGTAGGCTATACAGGCATGTTATCATAGGTAAATAGCAAAACAAAGCATTTTATGAGTTGTAGCATGTAGTTGGGCCAGTCTTAATGCATTCCATAATTGTTGCCGTCACCACAATTCCCAGGTTTTGTTTTCGTCTTTGAATTGCATATAATACGATACAATACAATCCAAGTAGGCATATAAACAGGATTGCAAAAGGCATATACATATAACCGACCACATTGCAATGGGTAGGGTACCAGACAGACACCGACAAGAAAGAAAGAGAAATTACTCGCGTGAACCCTTAAATGTCGCAACTCAAAGTTATCCTTTCTTGTTTTTTATTTATTTTTTGTTTTGCTAAATTCCATTCATAATGCACTGTTTACTCAATACGATGGTAGTGGTGATGTATTGAAAAGAGAAAAATGGGGCTAGACGAAGCCTTAACTCTTCCACAACAACAACAACAGCAAACATAACTATCTACTCTATAAGGCTTTCTACAATAGTATCATCGTAATACTGGACTTACGAATGTATTTATCGGCAGCAGCAACATCAACAATGCAAACTAGTTTGGGAAAGCCAGTCAGCAGCATAGACTTGTCATGTCATCATTTTTAGTAAAAGACAATGATTTTAGACACGAATAATCTTGTGTTGTATTTATTCCCAAAAATAATAACAATAAAAGTAGTGTGCATGCACTTATGTACGTGTATTGTTATTACAACGACTTCTTTTTCTCTCGTCAGACCCACTACAATGCGATCCCATCATGTCCGTATGTACTATTTTCATTCACAGACAGTGGCAGATAAACAGGATATTATGCAAGAGACGCTACAACTAGCTTCTCTATTTGTATTTGTTTTCCTATTCGCGCATTCATTCCCTCTCTCTCGTCTTTTACAAACATCATATACTCATGTTGTTGTTCTCGTCAGTGCCATCAGACAGACGGACAGATAAGCAGACAGAAATACAGGAGATATACATATAGAGAGGCAACAGCCCAACTTAAATCGCCATTGCCTCATAATATATTTTGCTTATTTAACACAAACAAGTCCACGTTGTTTCCCTCGACAAAATAATGTTCTCTTTCGCTAGTTCTGAATGTGTATACAATTCGCTTGTTATTTTAGCCTCCCTCCATTTCTTTTTCTTTTCCTTCCTTCGCCATCATCAACACAATGACGATGATGAAAAACAACAACAACAACTCTAGCATCGTCGTAGCAAGAGGAGAGAAGTACGAAACGAAACAATATCAATACATTCGTATTCGTGCAATGATAAAGAGATGAGTTGGAAAGGCAAAAGGAGTAGTAAACAGTAACCCTTTCTCTCCTCTCTCACTCTCTCTCTCCAAAAATGAGTGAGCCAAAAATCGGGAGCCTCATTGTAAAAACAACACAAGTCTAGAAGAAGAACACAGCATTGACGGCAAACAGTGTGTGTACTAATGACGCTTTTTGAAATGGATGGATGTGATATGAAATGGGAATGTTGATGTTGGGTTTGCTTACCAACATGAAGATCATGATGATGACGAGCTATATATTTTAGTTATTGCTTATCTCCATCTATTTATTTTCTTGGATACACAAAAAGTGCATGTCTACCATCACCTATCCATCTTCATGTATAAATAACATTGAAATGACACGGATTATTTATTATTCCATGTGAGTAAATGCTCTCGGAGATCCATTGATTCATGTTGATTTTTATTTCGCCTCTTTTGACAATAGAGAACACACGGGCTTGATTATGATTATCGTCATTGCCACCACCATCGTCGTCGTCATTTTTATTATCACTAGGATTGCTGGAATGTGAGTATAGAGAGAAGTTGAATAGGCTTTGGCACATATATTTTTGTTGCTTTATCAACCCAGCAGCGTACTGTGCGAGTCGACTTGCTTTATGTTTATATTATTATTATTATTGTTATTATTATGCATCTCAATCCATCCATCCACATGATTGTTTGGTTTGCGTTGCGTTTGTAGTAGGAGACGAGGAAAAAAGAAAGTAGGGAGGCATGTAGACAAGCAACCTTGTTTCATCTGCTCCTTCTGCCGTGCACGGTGTGATGTGATATTATTAAAACGTAAAGTAAACTGTGAAGCAGAAAAAGAAGAGTTTTTCTAAGTTTGTTGGATGTTAGTGTCTTTCTCTCTCTTTTTTTACTGGGTTGAATAATCAGTAAGTGAGTGAGAGTGTGTGTGTGACTCATAGACAAACACAGACATTCTCTCTGGGTGATGTATGTGCAGCTCTGGCATAAATATCAACAAAGCAAAACAAAACAAATGGAAAGGAATTGAATTTTGTTTAACTACATAGAGAAGTAAGCAAGTAAATGGTATACATTCATGAAATAATAATAATAATACTAAAGACGAAGCAGTCCCCACACAGTGTAAACTAAACTTCCTCTCTTTTTTCACTCTTCCTCCACACAACAACGTGCATAATCGTTATGGTTGTGTGCAAGTGTAAAATATATTTTTCATAAAAAAACCTTTTGTTTTTTGTGTGAAAGCTGGCTTTTTGTTTATCTAGAGGGAGAACAGAAACTCACTTTAACAACAACGCCGATACGATGTGAGGTAAAGAATTAAACAGACTACCAACCAAATCATGCTTGCTATGAGAGGCTCCTTTTGAATGCTATGTTCCTCTGGTTATGCGATAGCAGTTCACATTTCCCCAAAGCTACTACTACATATCAACCAGGAGATTTTCTTCATAATTATGGCAAAAGTTGAAGAGCAACATTACTTCACTGTTGAACATTTCAATTGACGTAGCTTGATAATTTCCACCTGGAGAAAGGCGTTGGTAGCATGTAATTAATGAACAAACCTATTCTCATAAATATTCTTATATGAATATTCTACCATGTGTAAATACAGATTCTTACTCTTTGCTCTTTTCAATTAAAAATACATTTAAATTCTCAAGTGGGCTTGTTTTATAACGATGACTGATTTTTGCTACTGTCTCCTCGTTTAATTGACGCAATTCAGAAAGTTCACCGGGAACGCTGTTGCAATCATTATACCACACACGTCAATATAATGTCTAAACATATATTTTCATTTTATCTTCTGTTATCATTTTTCAATCAAGTTACCGGTAAAGCCTATGTTCAAGACTTCACGTAGACTAGACGGACACGGTTATGTACCTTATGCACCAGTGTGGTGTGTCCTATGTATGGATCATATCTATATACATGTGTATAATATGTTGATATTTGCGTTCGTACCTATCACCCCCAATTGATACGGATGACGACAAAGTGATGGTGAGACAAAAGTCCCGAAAACATTGCAGTGTCAGAAAATAAGTTGAGGAGAAAGAAGAGCTGCTTATTTTTGCTTATATATAAAACCAACACACATTCAGTTTTTCATTATTACTTTATAAGGGAAGTGGTGGTATGGCCCATCCTCGTCAGTATCATCACAACGAAGGCAAAGTAAAAGGAGAGCCACCACTGCTGCCATATTACATAAGGTATTCTATCTCTACAGCAACTCTTCTCCTCTCGCTCGTTGGCTGGTACGCTGCTGCTATTTCAAGCAGAATAAACACATGACTGTTTTCTTTGTTGGGCTAAACTAAACAACCATGCAGGAATCTAAACAAGCCCTGCGTCCCAAATTCAATTGAAAGCATAACAAAATACATACGCCACGTTATGTATGATGATGATGTTGATGACGATGTTGATAAAGTAGAAGAAGAGGAGCCTCTGGTGCACATACACACACCAACCACACAAGGCTCTATGAAGGAAAAGCAAGCAAAAAGCAACAACAGCCAAAACTTTTTTTTACTAATAGTAACAACAACCACAACAGCAGCACCGATGATGATTATGTTGATTACGATGATGATGGCATGGCATAGCATTGCAAAAACCTATCTGTATGAAAGCAAGTAAAAGCTTGAATCAATGTTCATGAGTATATATGTGGAAGGAAGGAATAGGGAGAAAAGGACAAAATCATCATGATCATCGTTTCTTTCGTACACAATTTGTCTTCCGTGCATATAGCCATACCTATAAGAAACGTACGCTAGCAAACTAGAAGGATTTTTGTGGAAGCTCATCATTCCCTACGCGTTGCATAAACAAAGTAAATTGGATACAAAATTTCAAACTCTTTTCCTTTTTTATTATTATTCCTCATCTTATATGCATACTTTTTATGTTCATAAGGCTGTTGTTTTCCTTAGTTGTCTATTTGTATGTAGAGGAGCACCAGAAAAGGCATCACCAATGCATGGTACATGAGCCTACAGAGAGTTTCCATGAATTGCTGTCATTATAAACATGTATATATAATACGGGTGCATTTGTACATCTAGGTGTATTGAACATAAATATACTTTGTGTTGTTTTAGGACCGTGGACGCATGTCATATTACAATAACACAAATAAAAATGCTTTATAATATTTTAGATGGGTATGCAGAGTGCTGGTGATGATGATGCGCCTATTTTATTTATCATGAAAAAATCGTAAAATGCTCGTTTTCCCTGTTTTGATATGGGTCGTAGATTTGTAACGACGCCGCAAAATTGTTTCTTCCCTATTTATTGAAGGTAATATTGGTGTCGTTTCGTATGCAAATTATCTTCTTTTCATCAGCGTGTAGTGTTTAGTGGTTCATAACAAGTCCAACACTGAAACAAGTCGGTGTTAATCGGAAACATGCACGAAATAAATAAATATTTAAACTGTGGCATCCCATCAACATCGATAAATTATTAAGTGAATACAACAACTGCCAAGTTGCCTTTTTTATGAAAGGGTGTCATGAGTGACAATATTAACAAAGAGGTTATGCATGCCATGTCTCTGCAATGACACTTTACACATGTGTGTAGTTGCTAAATGCACAATAAAGAGAACAATTTACGTCAACTATATTGAGTTGACAACTGCTTTAAAAGATGACAAAAGCCCGATAATGTGATTTTGGCATGATGTGTTTGATCTGGAAAATCGGGAGAACCGGATACATAGTGATTTGGCAATAGTCGGCACTGTTTTAAAAACACTTGGTTTACTGCATCCAATATCAGCAAACTAAACAGAATTTTTGCATTTATTTTGCCAACACGAATTATCATGAAACACATTATGCTTCTTAAATATACTAGGAAGTATCCCTAAATATTGAAATTCAATGACTTTACGAAATAATATTTATTTATGCATACAATTTGAAACAAAATATTCCTTTAAATCATTTCAAACCCCTAAAATCAATTATTGATAATCTAAACTTCTCGGTTACCAGTGATTTAAATTTTAAATCTACAAATTGGACAGTGCTGCAGATACACATATCGGGTGCTTCCTGAATGTATGTAAATATGTAGTTACGGTCCAATTAATATTTCTCAAAAGAACTCGACGGAATAACAATACAAAAAAGTTTCAACTGTCGTTCCAAGAGACAATGCAATACATAATCCTTAACCATCGCCATACCAATGCACGGCACTTTTCAAAAGGGAAAACAGAAGAAAGGGAAAAAGACACGGACTTGAGAGGAAAATTTATTTTAGAAAAGTCAGAGCAAAAGTCACTCACTAATCCACCTGGCATTTGTCACAGCATTAATTAAAATAAAGATGGAAAGAGGGAAATGGAGGATCTTTGGAAAAAACAAAAGGATGAAAAATTAGCTTCATTTCTAATTATAACTTTTCTGTAAATATTCGAAAATGTCTTTTCTTCTCTCACCGTCTTAATTTTCTGTTATATCTGTCTCCCTGTACCCCTCTCACTCTCTTTCGCTTTCCCTCACACTTCTTATGTACAGCTCATCTATTTGCTTGCTATTATCGAGTTTTTGTAGCAGTAACGAGAGATAAGATATTTCTTCTTGCTTATTTCATAAGCATTCTGGGCATACAGAGTGGTGCAGTATATCAACCCACTTTTTTTATCTTTTTACAACTCTCATCGTCAAAGTAATCGTAGGAATTTGTAATAATAGAAAATGGTAATCTATATTACTTGTATAATTCCGAGAAGAATGGGAAACGAGAAAGAATAGCTGATGGTGACGGAAGAGAGAAGACGAAGAGAAAGTAGCAAAGAAGAAAAGACTGAAGGAAAGAAAGAATAAAAGTGAATTTAAAAAGTTCGTGACATGGCAATCAGCCACTGCTGCTCCCCAGAGACTACACTGAAGATGAGTGGCAGTTAAAAAGTCACATCATAATCACCTCTTCTTTCCCTTTCGGTTTTTACCCCATCTTATTTCCACAACTAGACTGGTAGCTCTTAAAAGTCCTCAAAGTGAAAAGTGTATTTCTTCAGGTTGAATTATTATTATTATTATTGTTAATTTTGGGCAGACAGTTGGAAAAGTCATAATGTGCCAATCAGCAAGTTAAATGACTATTCCTAGTTTTCTTTTCTTGTGTATGATGTATTACGTACTTACTACTGCTATTTGGCTAGTATATTGGTATCCGAGTTTTATCCTGATTACAAACTTGTGAGTGGCAAGAAACTTATTTATTTGTTCCCAATTTAGTGTGACCTATTATTATTATTTATTCTAATGACATTCAATCCTCTTTGGAGACAGCATTTCAATTTTATGAACTTTAAGCTATTTAAATGAGTTTGGGCAATGTCAGATGTGAAGTGGACAGTGAAGAAAAAACAATTGCTTACCTGGCCACTGTCTTCGAAATCAATGCTACCATTTGGTGTGTTTGCTGCAGAGGGTCGTTGAGAAGTTGAAAGATTAATGGCTCCATCACCGTCAGTGTCTCCGTCCATTATTGTGCCATTATCCTGGAAAGAAAAAAGATAAAAAAATATTACTACAAAAGTTGCTTTATTGCAATGCTAAAAATTGAGTAACACGTCTCGTATTTTTTGAAAATACATGAATAATATGCCTAATGGATCAATACCATTGGAAAAGGAATGAAAATTTTAGTTTTGAACATTTATCTATGCAAATTGTTAAAACATCAGGTTCTACCTATATCGAATTGGTCTTTTTATTAATTCCAGGAATGAAAAAAGGAGATCAAAGAAATGAAATGGTGTCAAAACCTATACTATATAACATCTTTAGATGAAGCTTTGTATAATGCTCGAATACGTTTGCTCAAATTTTGTGGTTAAAGTTCATCAGAACCAATTCTCGAGAATTTATTTGCAATTTCCCTCTGTACCAGGTCACAAATTGCAATTTGTCCTACAACGTTACGAAAAACAAAGAGACAATAAACCAGTTAAAACAATGGAATAACCATGCATTATGTTAAACGTGAAACCAATAAAAAGGACGAATAATTATAATGAAACTGAGAAAGTGATTAAATGTGACTGTTGCATTCAATTACTGACCTCGAAAATTAAAATTTACAAAAAAAACTACCAAGTAAACTTTTAGGACAATGCATAAAAATATAATTACGAAACAATGTCTTTGACACTTCAATCACTTCATACTTTCAAAGCACTCGTTTTCTGGAGCGTGTTTCGCACGTGAGCTAGATAAATGCAATAAAGCAGCTTACGTCACAAGATAGTGTGTTTGCACTTTGTACAGCAAGCTAGAAATATGCATTGAAATTTGACGTATACATCCCTAATTTACATTTCAATAACGGTATTTCTTAAACATGTTATTGATGGGTTATGTGCTATCTCAAACTTCTCAACCATAAGATGATATAGAATAAGCAATCAAGAAGTAATTCATCATCCTTTTACCCTCAAAATAAAAAAAATGGCATAAAATAAAATTTTAAGACTAGTATTTTAGCACTTTACTCCATCTTCCGCACCACTTCCTCCAGGTATTTAACTGGCAATGTTATCAGCGATTTAACCGTGATAGGAAGAGGTGAGTGGAATCCTCTGTATCATTAGATACACTTGCCATATTTTTTTGCAATGCTCTTTGAAAACCAGTCGAGGCTATCTCTGAAACCATAAATCTTTGGCACATTCCATTTTGAAGAGAAATGCGATCAAAGCTTATATATAATAAAGCAATAATAAAATGATGGTACGTGTTTGTCTTGTGATAAAAATAATGTATAAAACAATAATAATAACAATACTAGAAGTACGTTGAAACCCTTTCCATCCAATTTTAGTCCGTATCATCAAACAGCCGCAGAATGAGCATCAGTGAATTAAAATGTTAAAAAACAATAAGTTTATCATTCATCTCCTCATCCCCATCATTTTGAAATACTTCAGAAAGTATGATAAATTCAAATACATAGGTAAATAAATTCCCTAACGTTATATTTGTTTTTTCTTTGCCTTTCCTTCTTTCTTTTGATTCTGCCAGCTCACGGAACATTTTCCTTAATCCAAACGTGAAACGAAACAAAGTTCCCTTCATTTCTTTCATATGGATGTATAACGTACAGGTCACGTCACGCAACGCATGCATCTTTATCAACTGGTGATAAGATAAATAGAAAAAATAAAACGAGCTCTATCGCGATCCAAAGAAAAATGACGTGGTTTAGTTTAAAGTGGTAGAGTGTAAAAGTTAGGTAAATGCCGCCATATAGTGCTTGCACTGTTGCACTCAAATAAATAACATCTTGTTGGTGAAGCGGAGGCTTCTGGGAGCCTGATATACTACTGGGCTTTGTCTGCGCGAAGGAAGAAGTGTGTGCGGTGCCAAATAAAATAAAAAGTTTAAGTAGCCATAAACATATAATATTAACATTATTAAGCAAGTGATGTGAAAAATCTGATATAATTTTCGTGGAGATTGAGATTACTCATTTGTTGTTGTTATTATTATAACTGCTGAAGAACACTTCATCATCTTTGCACACAGTACTGCACTTCACGTCATGCAATTAAACTTTGGCTTAAAGCAGACATGAACGGATTTTCTCGGCTGATATGTTTTATACTGAGAATAATTATATTGTATACATAGTATTTCTGTAGCGGTATCGCCCTGTTGTGGAATTCGCAATACTTTATTATTGCAATAATACATAAAAATGAGCATTGAAATAAAATATATGTATTTATAGGGCTTCTGAAAAATGCTCGTGATGAAATGTGAAATGACATGAGAAACTTCCTAGAAGACCTGGAGAGAAAAGCAATGAGCAGCTGCACTTTTAATCCTCATAAACGCGCATACACATTTCATTGTCAAATTACCAAAAGGCATGTATGACTGAGTGAATTAGACTGCATCATTTCTTTTGAAAATGTTGCCACGAGAGAGAGAGACAGTAAAGTGGTAAGAAGCCGCAGTGGTGTGTGTGAAGGGCATTCGGTAAAACGTGGTCGTGCTGTGTGCTCCATGATTGTTGTTGTTGTTTTGCTATCATGCACTTAATTGAAATTGAATGAAAAACAAGAAAAGGCAAAATTATACCTGGTATAGTTTATCAGTAAACTGAAACAGAGTATGTATTATTTTGTTGAGAAAGTGAGAGGATGAGTTTGCATGTGGACAGCAATAAGGTAAAATAACAATTCATGCCTAAAATACATTTTGTGGATAATATGCAACGTGAATGATGATTGCTTGGTTGTTGCTGGCACAAATCGCACATGTAATAATGTCTATCTGACTTTTTTGTATCTTTTTCTCAATGAATTGCACAAACAAGGACTGGAATGTTTGCAGTGTGTTTTTTACGAAACAATCTTTAATGATGATGATGACGAGAATGATAGCAACTACTTACATAAATTTGTGTAAATACCTATAGGTAGGTAAGCGTAGGTAACGAGACAGTCGAGTAGAATGAAGTAAACATCTTTTTCCAACCTACCAATGTAATAGCGTTCATAGAAGCAGAAACAACAACAACAAAAAATGACAATGGACCGGCAGGTATTTTTTATACACAAAAGTGACGAGCACAAAACACGTAAAGTTTTTTGCTCATGAGAGAAGGAACATTCGCAAACTAGCATGGGGAATGGGGAGTTTGATGATAACTCTTTAGTTGTTTGGCATATCCATAGCTTCAGGCAAAGCTGAGACTAAATGGTTTATTTATTGTTGTATAATATGAAGGTGGAGGCTTGACGATGAAGCAGGCTACACAAACAGCAACCAGTCTTATCCAGCCCAGCGCAGTGTTAATTTAGTCTCAACACAACAACAACAACCATTTTTAATGAGATATACACCAATCTTTATGGATAAATAATATTTATGGTTATGGTTGAAAACAGTTAAATTTAATGACTAACAACACTTTACTTTGCTTTGAAAAAAAATCGTGTTCATTGCAAACTTGACAACTGAAACCATGACCACCTCCACTATCACATAAAAAACAAAATTGACTAGACGTCCCTCAAATATCAGTCACTCGAATACATATTGGTTTTATTATTATTATTATCCAGTATCTAATATTTACTTGCACGTAATCGCTTTTAGCTTATCAACTGGTCCAGATTATAGAGACATTCAATAATATTTAAATGTGTCTGACGATGATGTTCGTGGTATCAAATACTAGACCAAACTGGCTATTTTGCAGCTCGACTGTTTAAGTAAGGCACATAACCATTTTAATTATAATTGTTGATTCATATTCCATTCCTATGTAATAAACCGTCACGTAAAGATAATAAAAATTTGATAGTTGTTGGTGGGATGCCATATAATATTTAATATATTTATTGCAAATACATAAATGTTAGTAAACCCGAAAAGCCATAGTTGTTTTATGTAATCTAAAGAGATTCTCATCACTAAGCAATGCAACTCTCTTTCCACGGCAATAGAAACATTTACAATTCAGAAAATACAACATGAACTCATCCATTGGTCATTCTTATTTTATACGTGAAGAAGATTTCAATCTCATCCCCTCTCATCTTCCATCTTTCTTTCTGCTTCACCTGTCAAATTATTTACATAAATATTTCCTCTTTCAACAGACGACTTCCAACAACTGTATTCGGTAATTAGTTGTGCGTGCAACATATTTCAGCAAAGTTTGCTAATTTTAACCTTTTAAGAATTGCACGCCTGTGAGTACCCCATGAATATGTCGAATTAAATAAGTTCGCATATACATTTTATATGCATTTACAACCTTCCTCTTTTGATCACATCATCGTCAACAATGATTAACACCCAACTTGATACATGCGTGTCCAATTACTGTACCGCCATGTCACAAGTAGTAACGATGCAGAAAACAGTAAACTTGCTCATTACGTGATTAATTGCACACCTTCCACAAACAGGAATTAAATTTCGCGTGGATAAAAATATAAAACCATCCTACTAATGTGCCATTATCAACATTATCGTTATGATGATGATGATTACTTTGATCACCATCATCCTGAGACAGTTTTTATTTCATTTTAATGTGACTTATGATGATGGTTATGGTGATATGCCATGCCCTTGTTTAGATTAACTTTGCTTGGCACTTTGTTTGTAGAGTCTGTGGGTTCATTTCATAAATACGTAGTTGCTCAGCGGCGACACACTGCTATACACACATAAAATAGCCATGTTACATTTATATACTTTGGTAAGCAATATAGCCACTTCCAGCGCAGAGACAACAACCCAGTACAAGAGCGAGATCAGACAGACACCAGCAGGTTTCCTTGAAAAACAGCATCAAAGTAATTATATGATGTTGTTACTTGTCGTATAAAATAAACTGTGAAAATTCATCATCACCATTTTCTCTCTAAAACAAGCAGAACGCTCATTAGTCATTATGATTGTTGCAAAGTAGATATATATGGAAGCTTGTATGTATTTTCATAATATCCTCTAGTGTATATGCTATAACATCACTCAGCAAAAATTATAATAATAATAATAATAATAATAATAATCAAACACGTACATATAAGCCAAAACCTGGCTGTCGTTCCGGCCATTCAGCCTTGTCAGTTATTAACCAAAGTTTGTGATAAGTACACAATTTTACGTTGACTTTAACATTTTTCTTTTTTTTCTCTCGTCTTGTTGTAGCACGTACCCAAAACCAACATCAGAGCCCCGTCATCTCCCATTCCATATAATATTCTGATAATTGTGTATTTCTGTACGGAACTGAAAAAAAATTAAACCTCGACGGTGTATAAATACGAAGAAGCAAGACCAACATCATCATCATCACCATGATCTAATAACAACACGCATCTGCATTTTGTTTTGTTGATGTTTGTTTTTCAGTTTTTGAATGTAATGTGTGTGTGATGCATGTATATATGAATATGAAATATGTATCGCGTGTGTCTTGACGATTCCACAACCATTAAACGGCCGTAACATACAAGGCACGATTTGTATGCATTATATCATCAAAATCCTTACGTTGAAGTTAGGAATAATATAGCAGCGTTACAATTCACAGACGCATTCCTTTCCTCTCTCTCTTGTAGGATGTTTGTGTTTGCCGTTTTCAAAGTAAGAATAAACAACGGAGCGAATTCCCAAGGACTTACGACGATGATCATGATGATGATGGCGATGTTGTTGTTTTTGTCTTGCTGCTGGGCTATGTTTTTGCAGTGGGCAATAATATGCACATCTCTATATTAATGATGATAGGATAATGTAAAGTTGGTCGGTTTGGATTAAGTCTGTGAGCAGTACTATATTATTATTACTATTATTAGGATGATGACGGGTATATGATCATTTTACACTAACCACGTTGCGTTCTGTTAATATTCATATTTAAAAGAAATATTAGACTTGGTACTGGTATGAAACACATTGGTTTTTACCTGTGTGTGTTTTTTTCAGTGCATGTATACGTATTTGGGCAATCAAACTTTTAATACTTGTATTCATCCTCTGTATGTTTTCCACGTGGATTCAGTAAAATAAATGCCAATAATAATGATTTTATAAACAACTATTTTAGGTGTACTCGTGTAATTACGATCATTACTGCATATCAGGCTGCACTTTATTATGCTTAAATGTAAGAGTTGATATTGTTGATAAGTTGATACTACTTGAGCGTCTATACGACACTAAACACTAAATGGCCCATTCATTTCAGTTTTATAGTTTTCATGAAGAAAACGTGCTTGAGATAAAAAGTCAGATCATATAAATAAATACCATTAACATTGATTTGATGATCAAAATTGTTAAAGAGCCGAGTAATATGTTAGTAATAACATTTAGCGGTAGCACATACATGTATACCTAATAAAGCTTTCCTATTTTATTTCTTGTTACGTAACTTGTTTACGTGTTGAGTAAGCAAGAATCCTGCACATGCTAACTGATTTGTAATACTGATTCTACTAGGCTGCTTTGTCTTAAATTATCATTTAAAAATAATCAATCATTTTCATGTTTATGTGGCGTCAACAATACCACTTATCTCTTAAGTTTATTGCTGCTGCTACACCTGAACCTTTAGTCATATAAACGTCTTTTGTTACAGTAATTATTCATCGGCTCGCCTATTCTTACATAAAAGAAGGATGAGTATAAGAGAATAAAATAGGTATAGAGACAAAAATTTAAAGTAAGAAAATTATTGTGTATGCCTTTCCAGCCTTATAATCTGCCTTAATGTTAAATCTTCTTTACATGTTTTCTCTGTATTTTTAGAAAAATAAAATACGTGACATTGCAGCCTACATTTAAAACTTTTCAGATTCTCAGAACTCCTCTTCTTTATCCTTGCTTGTCCGTACAAATAAATAAACAAACGGACTCGCATGCAAATGAGAGGGAGCAAAAATAAGCTAAACCTTCCTCTGGAATTTACAAACAAAGTAATAAAAATCATTTTATGATCCATACAAAGCACTTGTCTTTTTTCGAATGTAACCATGTAGGAAGCAGGAATAAGCATGTAGAAAAAAATACTAAACTAATACTTCCTCAGAGGAAAGATGGGTTTTATCTCGACAATTACCCTTTTCTGACGAAAAAAATCAGCTCTTGTCTACTAATAATAATTATTACTGCGTTTGAACATTGACGAGGCAATAGTTTTGGCATCCTTGCTCAAACTTGCTCTAGCGCTTTCATGCAAAAATGTGCATATTCATTCCTTAAAATAGTTAATGATTGTTGATAATAATAATGATGTAATGACTATCTAATAAAGTGATATGTTATTTGCAGCTTCTGTTCAAGCTCTGAAGTTGATGCTCAGGCGCAGCCATAATATTATGCATCCACAAATGGTCTGTCTGACATAATACAATACAAATTACAGAGTGTATGCAATCTGCAAATAAAAACAAAAGCTTGGCTAGCGCACGTTTTGTTTACGTGCACGCTAAACAAAGTAAAGTGCACTAAAGTTTAAGACATAATTTTGTTTTGTTTTTACTGCTCATTCTCTTTTTACTGCCATCATCCACATCATCCTCGTCGTCAAAGTTGGTTTGGCTGCATCTGCTTTTGCGAGAACAACAAGAGCACAATGATGAAGGAGAAGAGAAAGAAGTAATGAAGAGAAGAGATGCGAAACGTAAACAGCATCGGTATAATATTAATGAAGTTGTAGATAGGAAGGGCAAGTCTATACTAGAAAACATCACAGATTGCGCGATTGCATTATTATTATTGGTTGCTTGTTTATCGTTTCAAAGCTTAGGCTTATTTATTTAAGAAGAAGCGAGAGGATTTTCTTGGAAGAAAAAATATATATCTCCAGAGAAAGGAAAGTGAGACAAAAAATTGTTGATATTTTGTATATACATACGTACACTTTAGGTACATAATATTCACTGTTCATTTTTCATAGAAAGATGGTTCTACGATATACATGCATCAGCATTGATATTATAATATGAAGAACACTCAAACTTTTGTGAGTGCATTTAAGTTTTATGCTGTATTTACAGAAAGCATAAAAATATTTAGGATAACTAGTAACCTGGTGTTTGCAACTGCAAACATAAATATGTATTTTTAAGTTATTGTGGACATTTTCAAGTAAAACGACAACGCTTTATTGAAAGCATTTCATTTCTCATTTTTACTTTTAAATTAAATCTTTCCCAACTGGACAAATTTTCCCGTTTTAGGATGTACCCTTTTAATTGAACGATTTTCTCTTCACTAAACATGCTTGAACCATTGACTTCAACCCGTGATTAAAATGTGAAAGAACGGTCAAATTAACTTTAAAAATGATTCTAATCTACGGTTTTTTTATCTTTATTATAAAAAAAGATTTGAAGTTTCACAACGACTTCTAGCGTTACTTATTTGGTATGGTAAGAACCCAAGTTTTACCCTATGCAAGGGAACGCATTTCCATTAAAATCCTTGCCGTACTAGATTGATAGAGATGCGTGGTATAATTTGTACGTACCTATGTTGTATACTGTTATTATTTTTATCAACGTCATCAATTTTTACAGAATATAGCCATATTCCACCATATATCATGATGCTGATGTGAAGTTGTCGTCATGCTTTGCCCTTTATTTCCTCCACTTTTACCAATTTCTCTGACAACGATATCATCTCGCTCGTCACTTTTCTTGAGAAGTGTTCTACTCATCGTAAATATTGATATTCATAGAAAATGCCAGCAAAAATATAAACAACCAACTGGGAAAAGTGAAGCTCCATATAATAAATATGTATAGAGGTAGGTAGGTAGAGACACACATCTTGAGTAACACAACTCTCTTCATCTTTTGCCGTCTTACTTTTCATACATATTATACGCTTTTCAATCCCTTCTCAAGAGGAACTGGATGTGCTTGCATGAAACAACAACAACAGCACCAGAGAAGAACTAGAAGCAACAGTGTTATCAGCAAGAAATCCTCTCTTACTGCTGCTGATAGAAATGCCAGCAGTGGAAATAGCAACGAGAAGAGAAGTGAGAAGGATGAATATTGTTTTGCTTTCTGAAGACGAACGCGACGACGATGATGATGACGAAGGGAAGCTTGTTTGTTTTTGTTTGTTCCTCTATGAAACTCATTTAAGCTTTTTCTCTTCTCCTTTTCCTCTCGTTGCTGATGTCGTTTCCACCTAGTAAGTACACATGTTCACAATGGCTAGCATTCTACACAATTTATTCACAGAGTCCAATACCCGCATCAACATCATCGTCATAACAATTCTCCCTGTTGTTTATTACAGTGTGAATCTCACACAGGATAAATATAGAAAGGAAAACATCACACCAAAATCATCATTGACATTTTCTTTTCTCTCTGCTATTTTACTTCTCCCAGTTTCATGAGTTCATGTACTGATTATCAAGCATATTATATATGAACGGTAACATTACATAACATTGGATTCATAAATGTGAACATGCTGTGATAGAAACAGAGAGTTTTGATAGATACCAGCAGCATTGTTCAATTTGAATATTTTCTACATTTCTTATGTTGCTCTCAAGTCCCATGAAACAAAACATGGAAAAATTCGCCTTGCTAATAATAAAGAATATAACGACTGAGTTAACAAGCGAAACCAATAAGTACCACATGATCAGACAGAACAGGATATTTTGAGCAGAGATGCTGCCGATGATGATGATACACATTGGTTTTGAGTGACGACGAGAATGATGATAGGGTTGACGAATAAGACATTCAGTGATGGCATTTTACTCGGCAAAAAGGGGGAAACAAGAGTTGACGAGGATGATGAGCAAAGTGAAACGAAGCCCGCCGGCTTTTTAGTACATTATTGTCTCCTCCATTGCCACTTTATTGCTGTTGTATTGTATTGTCGTTTGTTGTTCATCCGTCACATACAATATAAAATAGACGCCAGATACTTATAATACGTTAGGCAGTCTCCACCTCCACCACTTCAAGATAACGTAATAATAATAAATATGTATATGAACCGTACAACATGTTCTCTTCATCATGCTCGTCATACCATGCTCCTGTGTGTCACTTGAAGTGTGTGTGTTGTTTTTGCTGCTGGATACTTGTGTATTTTCTTTTCTCTCTTTGTGCTCCCTAGTGCCTCTCTATTTTCACCCTTTGCTAAACATCAACTTTGCCTTTAGCCATAAACTTTATGAAGATCATGCCATGAAGTAGTAGCAATAGCGACACTAACAGGAAAGTTATAGGCAAATACTTCTTCTTTTTTTGCTATTATAGAGAACAGAGGGAAGGCTGCCAGGTTTCAACAACATTATTATTAACAGCTTCGTCAACAATAACAGCAACAACGTCCACATCGAAACAAAACCAAATAAAAAAAGGTTTTTAAACAAAGGCAATAAAACAAAAAAGCAATAATAATGGTGGGAGCTGATGTGTCTTTGAGAAAAACAAAACATTCTCACTGTTTGCAATTGCAAGAGTCGAAGAAAGGCAAAAAGGGTTAGAAACAATCTTAGCATTACGCGAACAACTATAATGTAATGCCATAAAGTCATGCTGACATGTTAACTTTCATAAAAGAGAAAGAGAAATAACAGGAATATCGATGGCATCACTAAAAGTCTTAAATCTCGTACCGTTGTAGACGCTTAATATGCCTTGTCAATTACAATACTCCAGACCTTCTCCATATTTTACTTAAAATGTAAAAATTTGTTTACTTTTGTTCATAATATCAATAAATTCTGAGTGGATAATTGAACAAAGCCACATATTTTTTGTATTGCTGCTAATTTTCAGACTACCTTTTTAACTGTTATTAGCGATAAAGTTGGCTCTTGAATATTATGATATATAAATGCGTTTATTTAGCTTCTAGTCTTTTGTAATATTATTGTGTACTGGACAAGTAGAAAAGGTGGGTTGTGGTTGTTTATCTATCTGAAGAATACGAATCTCCAGTGATTGAGATATATAATGAATTATACAAGTGTTCAGTTGAGCAAATAATGAATCAAATGAATGTTAATCTTCACGCTTCTGTATATTTGAATATTTTTGTTTACAATGCCAATGCCACTCATCACACAGGAACGAACGATATAATGGAACTTGGATTCATATTATTTGAGTACTAAAAATCATGTCCTCTAGGACATTGAAAAGTCACGTGGTTGCTACTACAAGTCCATGGATACAATTTGACAGCAGCAACTTTTTGCAACATTAAATAAATCGCAATAAACAGGAGAAAAAACAAGCCTTTCTCAATCAAAACTCTGGACAACATCCATCCCTACAAAGAACAGGCACATGACTACACCATCATCCCATCAAATCATCAGCATCTGCAATATCAAATCATCCATCACTCCAGAACAAGACAAGAAAAAATAAACAAAACTCATAGAACCACCATCAAAATTATTACATTGAACAGTGCATTCCTACAGATTATTTTTATTTATTATTCTAATGTACAGGCATTTATGATGGAACCTGTCCAAGAACGTGTTTTCCACTCATTTGTACTCCTGTTGCTTGCTGTGAATATCATTATTATTCCACAAAACAATAAATACTTTAATACTTACAATGTTTGTTCGTCGACACACAAAAAAAACTTTTGCCATTTTTCATCGAAGCAACAAAATTGAGAGAACGAACAAGAGAGAGTACTAAAAAGCCAGACGTTACTAGTTTTTTAAATAGTATTAAGACATGTTGTTGTCGTAATCAATTTTTGTTGTTCTCATATCCATACATAATAATATTTCTCCTCCCGTGCTATCCAATAAATAACAATATATTTATGCTTGCATAATCAGCTTTGTTGTCTGCTTTGTAGGTATATATCAGCAACAGATATGATTTTTTACTGTTCCACACATACATATTCGCATATTTATCTCTGTTTATTTTTTCAATCCGATAATGACGTGTGACATGGGAACTGACTAGCATGCAAAATCTCAAGGTCATTGGACAAAGTAGCTCAGTCAGTCAGTCAGTCATACAGCCAGCCAACAACTGAAGCCAACCTTTTCCATCCAGAGAGCCAGTCAAGCAGTCTTCTTTTATACCTTCTTGCACAAGAGAACCAGAGACTAGGTTAATATCGTCGCGGTATCGCTCACATGCATCACACCATCAACTACCATGCCAGTATGTTAATCAGAGGAATATAATGCCACACACCGCACATTCGCATAATAATAATGTTAATAATGATAACTTTTAGCATTTGTACATAAAAGCACACGTAACTATTACTTTACAAACTGCCACATTATTTATTCGATACAAAAATATCCAGCAGTGTGGTACGGTTGTGCTTAATGCTCTTTGCTCACAGCAAAAACCGTTCTTTTACAGCGTTTGGTATTGTGTAATCGCATTGCATACCAGTTCATTATATGTATGTACCTATGTGAATATTGAATGTTATAAATACTATTTTTATATGATATTTAACTTGGTACTACGACAACAGCGAAAGAGAACCATACAAAACGTACCAGACTAGTGATTAAGAAACTTGCCTTTTCCATGGTCACATAACACTCTACATTTAAAAACACATGTAAGAAAACCTAGAGTGCTGGATGACCTAGTAGTACAAAAGACTTGTCCAAAAACACAATTGGAGAACAACAACTTAAACTATGTATGTATATATTGCTTTATCATTCGTATCATTTTACCCTTTTCAGGTTTTGTTTGTTACTACTTTGTATTCTTGTTGTCAAAATGTTTTGCTTGATTTCTGCACGTATGCAGGGATTGCCTGTTATTTATTTACTCTATACTTTGTGTTCATGATAAGAGTTTTTGCAGTATTGCCATTTTTTCTCTCCCGGCGTGATGGTATGTTCAGTCCTCAATGCTATACTACAATAGTACACACCACTAATTTTTTCGTCCCCACGAGTGCAACTTGTTGGTTTATTATGTTGAGCTTACGTGATGGCTGTGATTGATCAAAAGCTTTCATTCCATCTTTTTTATTTGTTCATCTCCAGAAGTCGTTCTTGTTCTTGCTGCTAAGACGATTGGCATTGACATTGAGAAGATCAGCATGGTTATGTAGACGAATAAAAATATTATGCCACTTCTCTAACACTCATCATTGCAATGCAACCTGCAAATGTTCGGCAACATCGGCTTTTTATCGTGATAAAAGACTGTTTGCTGGCGTGCCACGATGCTGCTACTTGAAAGTAAGTCAGTAAGAAATGGAAACATCATTCGTGACGACTCCCTGACTGTCTGTTGCCACCATTACCAACACTACCATGTCCTGAGAATAATCTTCGTATCCTTGAGGTAGATCATTTTTGTCATGCTACTAATGTGCCGAGAAAAATGGCAAGAACAAATTGCACTTGCTGTATAATATATTAGCACTTTGCATTAACATTTTTAAAGTGCTGTTTCATTCCCATAATGAGAGATTTTTTACAGGAATAGTAATAATAATATGCAACCGTCTATGTTTATATGATTGAATTATAATGGGTTTTAAATTGGATATGGAAAAAAGATCAGGCGTAAACAAACAAAGTTGTACAAGACAGTGGGTTTATAGGCTTTTGCATAAAAGTTGCTGTGATTGATATCGCAATATCTCAAAGAGGGAATCTCAATAATAGCTAATTATTTATTTAAGGCTTAAAATATTTAGAAGCAAAGATGTAGACGGATACATACCTGCATGTGGCGGTGCAGATTTTTCTATATTGGCCATTAAATAAAGGTGTTTTTATAAATAACAATGAAGAAGTGGAACAGCTTTTTATTAAAACATGCCATGTCATTTATTTGTTCGGTTTAATTTTTTTCTTAAAAAATGATATGGGATTTCCAGCTGAACAAACTTTGATGGAGTATGTAGGTAGAAAAAAATTGTTTTGTAAGCACCAGCCAGATATACAATGTTACTAACAAAATTGCATTGTGTTTATTGCAGCGCGTACAATCTTTTTGTTTGAGTTAATGATGTTGCTGCGGTGGTGATGATGAAAAGCTATTTTGTGTGGTTTACTATTTATTCGGTATAAAAATCATGACTGGCAAAAATAAAAATGACAAAGACATCATTTAACTTTTCTGGATGCATGGATGAAATACATAGATTGTAGAATTTACCAATAAAATTGTTCATTTTAGTCGCACTGATTTTGGAATTGTTCCGTATACTCAATGATAACATAAAATCAGAACTGTTGTGGCATTTACATTGTGTAGCCACTGAGCAATAATGAAATGATCAATGTAAATATTTCTGTTTATAACAACTTGATAAAATTGGGTAGAGCAAATTTAACAAAATTAGCCGGGCCACCTGAATGAATGAAATGAATAATAATCATAATGAAAAGACAGCAATTTATTAAAGTGGTAAAAATATGAATCGCAAAAATATTTGAATTACATCCATTTAAAAAAGTCGGTCATGATTTTACATTAGAGCGCAGCGCAAACTTCTCTACCATATCATAACGTTGAAACAAGCGCTTATGATTATTTTTGCCAATGTTTTTTTCTATACATGAATATATTATATGCTCACTATTTAAGTTGACACTGGCTCTTAAAAAATATATAAGTAGTCCTCTCTACCTTTTAAAAAAACTAAAAAATCATTATATTGAAAATTTCTCCGGTGTGCATATTAATAAGCATACATACATGCATACATGTATGTACATCCTTGAGCTAGTGTACGCACATATATTTAATATTAAATGTTGTATAACCCCCTTTCTTTTCATGTAACAAGCTAAAATCAACTGGTTTGAGTAAACCTTAAAGGACTGATTATTGGAAGAGCGGAGACAAGGAGAGGTACTAAGCTCGAAAACGTTAATAACAACAACAAGCAATATCGGAGCTTTTACTCTACTGCCCAGTCCTCGCTTTCATTCTTTCATGCACACATAAAACAGAAAACAGAACAAAACATTCATTATTGTTACGCAGGAAAGAGAAAAATGCTTCAGTAAACAGGGTGTTGTTTGTTGTCGCTGTGCATTATTTTTACGTCCTCGTCGCGCAAGTAAAAGTATATCGTTACATGAACGCTTGAAAGAAAATGCCGTACATTTTACTCGCATGTGTCCCATATACTTATGCGTAATATCTTCTAGTATTTACATTCATCATGTTTTGCATTTGCCCGGTGTGCTACATTTTCTCGTTGTTTGTTTCTTTGGCTTGTTACTGCTGAACATCAGGGAGAAAAAAATTATATTGGTTCTCTTGTTGGATGAATATGAAAAACTGGAAGTTAGTTGGTCAGAGAAAGATGGATGAGAATAGAGAGACGGATAGAGATGCAATTCAATATTAAGCATTCAAATATAAATGTGATGTACCTGAAGGTACATATACCTATAATTTGTACAGTTTTTATTTGTACTGTTTATTATTATTAATATAAAACTTTGGCATGGTCCTGTCTACCTACTTTTACTTTTTACTGTGGGATCTTGATGATCATGTTGTTGTTCTTATGATTGCTATTAGTCAGTCTCGTTTTTCCTCTCTGAGCTTTACAGCTCACATACTTACATCTACAATTTATTCCAAATCCAACCTCTTTGCCTTTCTTTTTTTCTTGTTTAGGTTTATTACTGGGGAAACCTTTACTGCAATAAGGAGGGTGATAGGTAGACAGGATATAACAGCACCAATAGATTTATGTGCCGTTGTTCAAACAACGACCACACCATCACCACTCGTAATCAGTCCTTTAGTCCAACAACAAGTTAGATTTATAATATTTATGTACCAACGTAATCTATGCAGCAAGTATGTATCAGTGAGTGAGCGGTGGTAATGGTAAATGCTCCTGCTGGTTCTTCTACTTCTACTTCTGGTAGTAGTTTTGCGGAGTTGGTGATGGTGGTTGTTGGTGCTGCTGGAGCTGCTGTTGCCGGAGCCATTTTCGGGATTGGATTTCCCAATCAATAATACTACTTTGAATGCACGGTAAAAACGAAAACTGCTGACAACATAAACAAACAATAAAACAAACAGTTGAGTAAAATCAATAGTCTTGCCAGTTAGATTGGAGCAACAACAACAAAAACAACAACTACCACCACTACAACTTACAGAAGAAGGAGAGAGGTGATAGGAAGGAGCAGCAAAGAGTAATCCAAGTACCATCACCGCTTACGTGTGTGCATATTATGCTCGACACACTATTCCTATAAATATAAAATGTGTGTGCAATGTACACGTAATAATGTTCATCATCATCGTTATTATCATTATTTTTATGTCTGCCTCTACAACTACACGAGCATACATTCATAATAATATCCTGTTGTTGTGTGTTTGTGCAACAACAAAACTAGTGGTGGTGGTGATGATAGGAAATGGACTACATTCATTCAATAAATAGGAAAGAACAAGCAAACGATGACTCCACTCTTTTTTCTCTTCTCTTTCGTTCCTTTGTCCTTTGTTGATACTTCATATTATATTAATGTATTATTTTATCCATGCACGGGCATTATTATTCTGTGTGCTATGCGATGGTGTCAGTCAGCACAAAATCTAACTGGAGCAGAGGAGCAACTTGAGCTTTTGGCCATGAAAAGTGTGTAGGCATTTGGGTTTACATTGAAAATTTGAAAATGTCTGGAGGAAAACTGGACGAAATATGTCATACAGTAAATTCACGTTTATTAGGCATACTTTACATACAAAGAGAATATATTTTCCTTTCCTCAAAACAACACCAGGGACAAATGTCGCTTATTTACCAATAAATTGAGAGGAGCACTTATCAGTCCATAATTATCAATGCCTTGTTGATTTCATACTGTTTAACATTTTCATGAGGAAAGTTGCTGCGTGGGAGGGAACGGGAGAAGCAAATCATTAAAAATAACGTATCATACTTGTTATGTATAAAGGTATGTAACAAGTCTTCTGGTATGTTGTGTAAGGAGATTATTATAAACATCCAGAGAAAAATTGTTTATCTTCCCAGTTTGACTTGGAGGAAGGTGGGATAGAGAAAAAATGCAGAAGTGGATACTATCCACTAATATAAATAATATATTTTGCTTGCTCTTCTAGTTTGCTAGAGGAACATTAATACGTTAATGCTTTCTGCTGAAAACTAGAAAACAACAACAACACTGAATGGGGGAGTAGGGAGTGGGAAAAGCAAGGGAAAAATCCATGCTTTTTGCAAGGGTATTATAAATAACTACAAAGAGAAAAACAACACACGTAGTCACGTTCCCTATAGCTTTTACTCCTACTCTACAAGAAAGGCAACAACGACATGACCATAAACTATTTACATATTCAACGGTGCACAAGCACAACATAACAACAGGTAACTCTGGCATAGGAACATTGTGAAGCCCGTTCGCATTTTTAAAGAAGGATACACCAAAATAGTAAAAACCTTTCTAGCGGGAGTGACATTGTGAATATTATGATAGGTATATACTGTCGTCTCTAATTTCATAGCGTTTGCATGGAACTATGTATAATATGCTCCTACCGGTTTGTTGGTTATTTGTAGGAGAGAAAACGGGGTTCATTTTATTATTATGCATGTATGCGTGCATGAACAGTAGAACGGACAACGACATAGCAATAAATTTATTTGGAGAACACGACTACGACTTAATAACAATAACGAACAAGGCAACTACTTTACGAATAAATAATGATCGTTAGCACAACAGTTACACAGAGATAAAAATGTATGTAACAATTAAAGCGAGAGAGAAAAAAAGAAACATTATCAGCTAAAACAAATAATCAACATCCAATATTTCGTCATACACCATCATCATTTTCATGTTTAATACTACTACAGCGATCCCGCTATGTAAGAGATCTGCTGTTGTTGTTACAACATATTCATGATATTATTTATTTGATTATAAGTAGACAATAACATTGTGCTCAAGTGCGCTATAAAAAGTAAACGCAAAAAATATAGGAAATTACTTTTGATATGATAAACAGTCGAGGTTTTCATCTCAACTCGAAATACATGATTCTGATTAAACTGTCTGGCCAACATGTGCCACAACAGTCAGGTATACGTTAACTGTAATACGAATAAATTGATAAATGCAACTCTTTCAAAAATTGCACTGAGGCACTCTTAATTTAATAATTTTACATTGGTTTTAACTCGCCATTAACAGTCAACTAATCGATATAAAGTTACTTTAAATTGCATCCATGTAGTTTTACATTCATATGCAAATTCATACAGTATGGCTTTGTTCTTATTCGCGTGGGTATCTCTGCAGAACTATGAAAATAATTAGAGTACCTATGCAATAAAATTCAGATCTGACGATAGTATTACTATAACATTTATTTCTTAGAGCAAAATACATTATGCATATTTACAATATGAGATACAATGAATGATTTTTTAAAGAACCATTCTGTAGTATCGGCTGTGTATCAGATTTTACTAAATATACTCTAAACAATCCTTCACAATCTATTTTTACATTCTACTTGAAAAAGTGTACAAAAATCACAATACGCTGCAGAAAACTGATGGTCTATGTAACTGATATGTTAACTTTCTCAGTGAATACAAAAAATATTTTGACTTTGTAACAGCAATATTCACCCAATAATCAGGTTTAAAAATTACGGCTCAAATGAATATGACAAGTACTTCAACGTATGAATGAGTGTACTTTAAATCCACATCCTCTCCAACAACATCTTCAAATGTTGAAGGCTCTAATCACTAATCAGAAACAAGGTCAAGAAGATATGATGTTGATGAGATGATTATTTATGAATACAGTAAATACGATTATGATAATGAGTTCACGTATGGTACTCCAATTTGTCATCATCAAATGCTCTCCTCATCCCAGTGTACACCTAGATTATGAATAACAACAATAATAATAATAACTATATACAGAAGTTTATATCAGTTATGATAGCAAACTATATACATATTCGTCACATTATAACTCAACGTATAGTTATCTATCATACCTAAGCAATTGAATTTGCTATCCTCACCATCATCATCGGCTGCCACAACAAGTGTGTGTAAAGTTTCACTGTTGTTTGTTGTGTGCATTTTAGACCATTACAAACAGTAATGAAGTTACAAGTGGGAAGTGAGAGAGAATGGCAGGAATTAAATGTAGACTCGGAGAACAAAAACATGTTCATATGCACGTATATTATAGCATGCCTTTCACACATAATATAGCACATTATACATGCATACTACTACTACTCCAATTACCCACTAACTTGTCTATTATGAATGAACACATAATCACTAGGTGCATGCATAACATGCTCTTATTAGAAGGATGGTAAGTTATCAAGCTAGAAATTGTGTATTTTCTGCCTGTTCTCTCCGATTCCAATTATAGCCAATGTTTCCTTTTCTCCTGTTTCTTACTGTTCCATTTAATTGTCAAGTATGTTACTTGCTCGATGATGCTCTTTAAATCTACTTGTTTATCATTATTATCATCATCATGATCATCATCAAGGGAAATTATTGCAAAAAGAAAATAATGGAAAGTTTATGAAATATGATTATGCATGGAATAAACAAATATCGACATCCTTTACCCATCTCCACACGCTCCACTCAGGTACACGTTTTTTTACAGAGCAGAAAGAGCGTTGCTCAGCTCAATTTTATACAAGAGCAAATACCCGACTACCGAATTATTGATATATTGTAGCAATCCATCTTCCTCATACCAAATAAAGTAAGCATACCGCACTGTATTTAATGCCATACTATCTTCATGTATCATGTTTCTACTTGTGTACTTCACATTATAAAAGTTGCTCATAAAACTGACGCTGCTGCTATAAGCCCGTTTATGCTCCATTGGTCGGCCTTGAAACAGTTGAGCTTATTTAGTTAACATTATAAATGTACGCGGTTATTTTATTTGATCGTATAGTATACAAACTTACTGACATATACAACACGCCTTTCCATACAACACACATCATCATATTATAGATGATTGCACATCGGTTTTATAAAAAAAATAGTTTATAAAAAAACTAACCATACTCGTCCATCAACGATTGTCACAGTTTTTGCTTTCTCCTGATGAAAATACTTATTACGAACCTACTAATGTGGTTGGATAATTCAATCGACTTTTTCCGTATTTTGGTATTTTATTTATGCATTTTAACTACACGCTTCTGCTGAGCTACTTCTCAGATAAATATAGGCTTGCTCAGTGGATTTCCTTCGATGGTTTTATTTACCGTTGCATTACTATTAATTTTGCGATAACTTATCTTATTTATGAGGCGTTGGATCAACACTTTCATACCTTGCGTTTCCCTCATTCTACAACAGTCATGTATATACTAAGGCATACAACATGGTTAAAACATTGCTTTGTTTTCCCCTTTCCATCTTCTAAGCAACTCCTTTCCTTGGAGTGATTAAATCCCACTAAAATATTATCACTCCTAGTTTCTGATGTGCTTAACACTTTCCTCTGATAGAGATAACTGATTCTAACGACTTGTATAAAAAGGAAGGAATGATTTTCCCAACAAGATGTTGCTATTCAGTTTTCCTTCATTTTCGAGGTTTGTGTGCACCGACCAGAATATGATTTCTAAAGGTAAGTGTACCTTGTTATTTCTTGCTTACATGCAAACCTCTATCCAAAAATATTGAAAGAACACACCCATTTTCATGTTTTAAGAAGTTTCTGCTGTGGCTCCTGTGCTAAATGTAAAAAATTGATACAAATGATAAAAACTAAAGGAAATGTCGACATGCGGAAAGTTCATAAGTCATGTATGAAATATGATTATTTTTAAGTATTACGGTTATAATATAAGTGCTTAGCATAATACAACAAATATTATTAACTATTTCTGAAACCATAGGGATCGCGGTTCGACTTTTTTCCAGGGAAAGCTTTAACTCCTGCCAGAATGTTGGCCAGAAGGTCAGTATAAATGAAACCCACAACCACATCGTGCACCAAATGAATTATTGTTTATGGGATTCTAATAAGTGCTCATTTACAAAAAAGTTGATAATACATTCATGATAGTTGTTGGTGATGTTGGGTAATGCAGCAGAAACTAGAAAATGAGGAAAGGCAGCGATTGAAAAAGGTAATATAGGAAAATGATCAAGGTCAGCTTACTTCATTATGTTAGTTGAAAGCGAAGCGTCAACAAGTATCAAGTCAAACATGTCCATCTGTCTGTCCGTAAACACCCTTCCACATACATAGTTCAATTGAACTGACATTTTCTGTGCAGGTTCAGGTTCAATAGATCAAAAATAAGTAACCAACGGAAACGGATTAGGAAAGGTGGCATGGTTAATGTATCGTAGAACTCAAGGAAAAGTAATTGAAATCAAATGAGACGACCAATACCACAGCTTTTTAAGCTACATATGTACGGAAGAGAACTCCTTGTATGTAGGTAGTGAAAGTACGTTTTCATATGACCAATTGTGACCCACTTGAAGGCTCCAACCAAGGCTCACTCAACATTTCAGCTACGTCTTTAATCAGTTTACTGTTGTGTACGTATTCATTATGTATATGCCAGACGAGGAGGAGCATGCAGTGCTCAACATAAAAAAATGTACAAATATGCATATATACTACCTATCTACCTGCTTACTTACTGCCAGTTTTTAAACCGAAAAGGCTATTCAAGTGCCCATCCTACCATGCTTGTTTTATTACAAGAACAAATAATATATAACATTTCTTTTTTGATACACAACGTAAATTATTTGCATTCCTTTCTATTAGTCGCTACAGAGCTTCTGAATTTTAGGTATTCACACTAAACAGTAGTATATAAGTATTGCTGGAAACTTGCTTTCACATACATAACATATCTATGAATATATTATGTATATTATTGATGCTTCGTCATGGCTAGGAAGGTAAAGGAAAAAACAAAAAAAAAATAACATGCAATAAATACTGTACCACATAATCTTAACGACGACAATACCTGATCCATCTTCTTCCGACCAAGTTGCCAAGGATATTTTAAAATACACGTTTCTTTAGAAAAATCATATACTGAATGTACATGTACATCTTCCTCTTATTTAGTCATGTTTTTAGTTTTCAACTCAGTAATTAAAAAATGCTAATCTTTCCTATATATCTAATAGTTATTCTCAGTAAAATAACCGTATTGCTTGAGGTAAAAGTAAAATTGACAATATTAGCAATCAACAAAATTCTATACGCTATTATAACCGTACTTTAATTACAATTTACTCAAGATGATGAATATTCCGCCCATGTTGGCAAGTCATATTTACATTATATCAGGTAGAACCAACAAAGAGTAAATAATTTCGAGAATTTTACCACCGCCACAATGAATTAAATATACAAGTAAAAAATTCAAGGCCACATTAAATCCCTCAAAAATATTATTTAGCACAGCAATAATGCGGCATACATGTATATTACAGCATGGTATATAGATTATCTATATTAATTTTATGAAGATGGTTTTTTTTCTGTCTGAGCTTATTTGACATTTTGCATATTATTATTAAATACGGGCATAACATGCGCATTCACTACGAAACGATAAGTACAAAATAATAATGTATAGTATTATTATTATGACTACTCGTGCACCATTTATTGTTTTCTATCAAGAAGCTCTTCTATCCTTACGTGCTTCCATGCAAAACTAAAACATGACAACGCCGACCCACAAACATTTTGCAAAGACAAAAAGGCTGAAAGAAAAAAGATTGGAGCGACGGGTTGTAAAATGAAAAATAGTACTGAGAAAAGGAGAAGCAGCTGGCATCGATTTTAAGACCTTCGTCTGTCTTTTAAACCTAGCTATCCGTCTGTTTTTTGCACAACAAAGAGCCGCCCCTGAATACTTAAATTGTGCCAATGTAAGAGAAAGCAGTAAACAATTTGGACATGGGTATTGCTTTGGAGAAAAAAAATTCATTAAATGGATTACCCTTTTAAAAATGTATTCACTCAAGTTTAAACTTTTATAATAATCATAATTAGCACCTCATTTCTTTGCTTTGACAGTTTACCACTTTACTAGTTTTTCTTTAGTGTTTAATGACCATGTCTACATGTTGCACGCCTGTTAACTGTCAAACTGTTATAACGAACTTGTTTCAACTCCATTTTTTATTATTTTAATTGTGTCATCTATTGTGCATGGCATGGCAGAGTAGCATGAACCCTTTCACAATTGTTCGGCTTTACAATAAAAAGTAATATTAAATTCTAAATTCAAAGAAATCTAACATTTTCACTAGAATTTAAAGTTTTTGCATACTGCTTCTTCTACACGCGACACGACGGAGGCATAAGAAATTTTGGGTTGCAACACCTAAATACACACTTGCTTGATTCGGCAAGCTACTTGTGAATTTACATGAGCGTTATGGACAAAGATCAAGTTGTTTAAGACGAATAAGAATAATGTATATGAAATGCCTCTCACCACGAGAGTGATAATATCGCTCCATGCCGCGCTTGTGAATATATTATAATGTGCACGATTCTGAAATTTTGGAATACGGTCGCAATTCTTTTTGTCGGTATAGATGAGTTATTCAAGTACATGTCACTGAATAAAGGTGACTTTCTAATTAAATGACAAAATAAATGTAGAAACGGCTTGCGTCAATTAGAAAATTTTGTTATGCTGATATTTATACAAGGTTATCTCCTAAACAATGCTTGTTTGGTGTAGTGTGCGTCGTGCGTAAATCATATTCTTTGGTATCTGGATATGCCGACTTTCTTTGGAACTTTTGGCGTGTCTGCTATAACAAATTAATTTCTTTATTTGCCAGTTATGATATATGCTATTAAATAATATGATATAAAGTTAAATTCATTTTTTCTATACAGTATAGTTCATGTACTCCCAAGTTTTAGTCTCTAACATTAAATGTTAAAAAATTTTGTTAAAAACTGAACTTCGTAGAAACGTACTCGTTTAAATTTTTGTACTTATTGAAAGTTAAGGAAAAGGTTCAAGTTGGACACAAAATATATCCTTTAATTAGTTTTGACAAACTGGCATAGTTATTTGATATGTACACCACCGTTGTTGAAATGGGTACAAATGCATATTAAAACGTTCATAGCAAAAAGTGAAAGACCCGATTATTAAAAATATTGGGGATGAGAGTCTATTTTCTTCAATAAATTGCCAACATATTGGGTCTTGTGTGACACAAATTAGGTCACATAAAAGGAGGACCTATCCCAACACATTTTTACGCTGATCTTGAACTTCAATACTGCAACAATGAGAGCTATTACCAGTTATTTCTGTTAAAGTGTTAAGCGATATGATATTGTGATAATTACGTTTATTTCATGTTGTACGATATATTCTTCAATTGCTGTATTTGTATTTAGTCAAATGATAAAAGTTGACCATAAAAGTTCAGCTAGAATCTACCTTAGCTTTTGTGAATCAATCTACCCCACTGTTTCGTATTTGTCGTTATGCCGTAGTAATAAAGTAATAATAAATTGAGACCAAGTGTACTGATGAACAACGTGAAGAAACATTTTACCTACCTAACACAGTTTCAATTGTCATTTATTGTATGAAGAGAAACAACCACAGGCTTCCTTTCTTCTTGTACAACATAGTGTAATATTTTTCTAGCAATAGCCGACACAGTTCATCATGCATAAACGAAGAATAGGGGGTGAATAAATTGTACAAAAAATTTACGGTTGCTGCATTATATCTAGTCGTTGTAAAACTGACTTTATTCTTTTGAATCCCCCTGTCTGTTGGAATGGATGACTGGATGACTACCTTGAATAAGTGGGGTTTTCTCTTGAACCGTCTTTCTCTATGCACACAAAACGAATATATCCGTATTTGAATGTCTTGAATGAGCAAGTTGAGTTCAATGTGTGGTTGTTGGGTTTTCTTCATTCTTTGACTTCTTGATAGCAGGCAATTCTTCATCGGAAAACTTATGACCATTTTCACACTTTTTTCTATAAATTCAACCACGAGTTTTCTCCTTTTTATGTGAATCAATTCAATATACTATTATTCCACAGCAATAGGAAAAACACGAAGAAAGGGTTTGGCTGAGAATTAAGGTTTTGCCATTTTGATGGCAGAAAATCCACTTGTGAGATGCTTGCATCGGTTTTATATCGTGGTCAAATTAAAGTGCATATGCACAAATACATTTATTCGCTCTCTTGAGCATACAATGGATTGAGTGCCGTGTTTGATTTTTTATATCTGTTCATTATTTATGTAAGGTTGAAACGGGTTGCCAGTCTACTCATTTTGTCCACACGTCTATAAGTTATATAAGTTTGCTTACTTGTACCGATTTACTGCCCTTGATATATGAATGGTATCACTAGATGTGTTAAGAATTGGGGTCTCATTGAAAAAGTTGACAACTCTAAAAACACAATACCAGTTTACATTCCATCTTCCTGTTACCATTTTTCCATCTTTTGACTACCAAAAAGTAAATCAAGTAAAAGTTTACACGATTTCTCTATTCCAATCCCTGTCATCCCATCAAAATTCATGAGCTTCACAGGAAAAATGTGAGCAAAGAGAACATTTATGTATATTATTTCTTGCATTCCATTTATCTGATCAACTTTTTGTTCAATCAGATTATTTTATTATGCTTTGATTTAAAAACTAAATATTGTTGTGAAATTTATGTTTTATGGTGAAAGTATGGCATGCGAAGCGAGGCATGTAATTGAGGTAATGCATTAAACACTAAAAAATGACCCAAATAAGTACAATTAATTGGGTTTTAACATTCTAAATAAATTATTAACACATACCGTTGACTTTTTGCTGGTGACGGATCCACAGTCCTCTGTTGGGACATGCATTGAGGCGGAGTTTGTACGTGAACTCGTACAGGTTGTACTAATGAGAAATGAGGTGAATGTCAGAATTTGATAAAATAATTTCAAAGTCGACTATTGTAAAATATCAGTCACTTATTCGACTCGTATGAAATTTTTTGCTAAAATACACACGTGGTATTTATCCAAGTTCACAAGGCAACTTAACAGAAATCTTGTACGGAATCAGTTTTGTAACGATATAATATATATAATGATATGTAGGCAGGCAGGATAATAGTACGTACAAAAATATTGCAAAGGTTTTTAAATACAAGTCTACAACAATGGCCTCAACTATAGTATCAAGCTGGTTCCAAAAGTTTGAATGAATGTTTTTTTAGTTTGTTGGACGGATAAATTTGATAAGGGTTTCATACGATTTACAAAAATACTTCAATTTCCTAATATATCAAAATTTGACATAGAGACCCTTCACCAAAGCAGTCACACTACTTGACACTGAAACACGTGAATACTCGCACGTTTTGTTGCCGGCTCATACAGTACACATGTAGGTTAGCTACAAGAATCCATTAATGTGGCATGGTCCGAAAATGTGTAGATCTGAATCAAAATTTATACTTGACAATGCTTTATTATTAAATGGCAATAATCAATTCTTACACCATATACTTTTCACTTGACAAGAAATAAAGGAAACTGTTTAGAAATTAATGGAGAAATGTCAAATTCTCTCTTTCACTCCTTTTCCATCTGAATAGTACAGGAAAAAGGCAAGAAACAACCCCAGGACTGTTACCACACGCCAACAACCCGTTCACAAAGTCACTGTTTTTCTATATATGCATACAAGAAACAACCGAGCTGATTGAGAGAATGACTGACTGTCAGTTCGGGAGTAACAGCACTGGAGTGAGAGTTAGTCTGTGTACTTTTTTTACAGTTGTTGTTTTAATACTGTGTGCTCCTACAACAACAACTCCTTTTTTCTCTGTTCCATCAATGATATGAAAATGTTGGGATGATGACGATGCGTTTGTTTCCTTTCCCTGATTCCGATTACAACAGTATTCCCTCTTTCTTTCATTTTCCCTGTGGTGGTTCGCTTTCTTTTTCATTCATGCCTTCCTTCAGCTAAACCGGTGCATGCTTTGCTTTATACATACATATCTGCTTTGTGTAATGCACAACGACATCTCTTTCCCCTGTGTAAGTACATATACGGCTATATATAGAGTTATCAGTAGTGGCTAATCCGACAAAACAAGTTGGTTGTTGACGTCGACGTTCTCAGATCTTGGTGAAAGAAAAGGAAATGGGGGAACCCAGTGCACTTTGCACGGGAAAAATTATATGTATAGCTTGTATACAACAATCTATATGTATAATATATACCGCTTATACGGAAGTCTATCTACACACCAATCTTTCTTCTGGTGGTTTGCTTGTCATGCACTGCTATTACAGCCCTTTCAACAGTTCACCATGTGAAAAGTGAGAAAAAAGTCTTTGTTCCACAATCACTGGTACGCCAAAAACATAAAACCTGGATGTTTTGCAATAGGATCACTTTACAAGTAAATTCGTATTTAGCGATAATGATAAAATTATTGTATTATCCCACTTAAACGAACATTACTAAACCAGGTAGATATAGGCACAAACACCCAGGTAGGCCGTGTTGATAACGCTTCTGTTTCCTGATACGTGATAGATCATAATATTCGTTTATACACGACAACCATGAAAACTTGACACCTTCTTTCACCAAAGTTTCAAGCTAATTTCCCAGCTAAACTTTATGTTTCTCTCTCCTCTACATTCGTATAACCAGCTAATTTGTAAAATTGGTCACTTCACAAGGAAACCAGCTTTGACCCAGGTATGCAGATAAAAATCATATACCAAGCCAAGTTCCCAACAACGACAACGTGGAGTCAAGAAAGATAAAGAGGCACACACGACAACGCTAAATAGAATATGCTTTTATTGCACTGCACACAAACATGTGAAAAAAGACGGCCGGGTGATGTGCAGAAGAGCGATGCGTTTAGTGTGTGTATCGAGGGCAAGCTACTTGTAAACTGGAAGGTTGTATAGAAAATACACATCATCAAACATACAATAACACGAAATGCATGCTGCCATCCATAATGTGCCAGCTGAGCTAGCAAATGTAAGTTTTAAAGCAAACGAGTAGTCAGACAGACAGAAAGAGAGAATAACAAGAGAAGCAACAGCAAAACCAGTCAGTTTTCGTTCGGCGATATATAATACAGACACATAACACACAACCATGCTATATAGCAGCAGCAGCACTCATCATCATCATATAATAACGTGTGTAGTGACTTGACACAGACATAAGACCAAACGCAACACACACAACAAAACATCAAGAAAATAATAATGAAGCAAAAGCAACAGCGGTTTATGTAGCCCAAATATTAGAGTAATACCTCTCTTTACACACATATATGGCAAATATACGTATATAACATAATAATGTTCCAACTTGATTTTGATGGTGGAGTACTAAACAAAAAAAACTGTCTGTGTGACTGGTGAACGAAATGGTTTGGTCTGCTCCTCACTCGTCCCCGTCGTTGTTGTTCCCAGAGAGTGAGTAAAAAAAACGGTAGCGAGCTCAGAGTTACTGACTCACATTCAGGAGTAAAAAGAGAGAGAGGCACAACAACGAGCCGAGAGCGAAACAAGCAGCTAAAACCATTTGCACACAATACAAAACAACAAAAACAACATCAATCGTTCTTATATAAACTTAGAGAGCAGTATGTATGGACGTTATACACATTTATTTGTCATGTTTAAAAAAAATAGTAGGAGAGTTATAGGAGCCCCCGCACAAGAAGAAGAACAACAACACTAGTTTGTGTTGTTGGAGCGCACAGGAGAGAAATAACATTTAAACCGTTTTCAAGAGAGATAGATGATAAAAAAACGGGTAAAAAACATGGACATTTTTGTCTGCCTGGTTAGTAGAAAGTAAAACGGTGATGATGTTGTGGTGTGGCCTTTCGTTTTTTTCTCTCTTTCAATTCAGGATATGTATTCAATATGCATGCACACATATGCCTTTCTTTATACATGCAGATATTTATATATTCTTGTGTTTTATCGCTGTTTCATAATAATAATGAGGATGCCGACTTTACTTGCCTTTTTTATACATACCCACCTTTAAACTGCTGCTGCTGCCTTTTTTGCTATTATTTTCACATATTTAGCTATATTATTATTTTGGTTGTTGTTGTTCTCGGTTCTTTTGTTTCCTTCTAGAAAAGCAGAGCGGTTATATATCTACAATCTACAATCATGCAATATGTGTGTATTACTGCGGATATGTACACTTATAATGCATGTAGCCTTGTCATATTTCTGTGTAGGTACATCACATTTCGCCTTGGTAGTTGGCATCGTTTTGTTAGTTTTGTCATTATTTGTTCAGCGATGTTGTTGTTGTTAATGCTATTTTGTTCTCGTTGTCGTGTCCTGCCTGCCTGACAGACTGATGATTACTCTCTCCTTCTCTCTCCCTCACTTGTTTTGATGCTTTTCCTTCCTTTGCTCCCTTTTTGACCAGTTTAGTTCCTTCCTCATATAACAATTCACATGTGTACTCTTGTAGCAGTTTTAGCTAGCCCTCTTGCTCATATATATATCTGTGTGCACACTACTCTGCATTTTATTTACACTGTACATGTCTGCTGTTTATCTTGTTTGTTAAAAAGAAGGACACAAAAACAGAAATATATGGTTTTTTAAAACAAATAAATGCATACATCATCATTCTCGTCGTCAACATCATTAAATAAATACAATGCTCAAAATTTATTAAAGAGAGTAAAAAAATTTTGTAGCTCTTTTGTATTCACCATTTTTTTACTGTCTCACTTTATAATGCTAAATTGCTCGTCATTGTTAACTGACTATATATAATGCGGTGTATGATTGTAAAGAATAGTAATAAGTAAATAAACCATCAGTCATCCACACATCAAAAACATACCTTGTACCCATATATGAGTCCCCACACAGCCAAGAGAAAACTGACTGACAACAACGCTTAAGTGAAGACGAAAAACGGTATAACATTTTTGTTTACGTCCTGTTAAAAATTTCATCATCGATTCACATGGAGCAGCAAAAGCAACCTTTGCTCTTGCTTATAATATGTATATATGCTGTTTATTGTATTTTATGCTATTATCAGAACACGAAAATTTCATAAAGCTGCTCAGGCACACACGGACGCAAAAGGATATAATATTGATAATAAATGTAAACATGTACTTTCATTAACTTGGTTGCCTTGTCTTGGTCGATTTTTTTTTGTCTAGGAGCAATGGAGGTGGTGGTGTCGCTTTGTTTTTTATATGAAGGCTAAAATGATGACGAAGAAGATGATGATTGTAACCGTAAAAAAAGATTGCCACATAAAACACTTGTGTGTCTATTATAGACAATTTTCAGAAAAGCTTTTTATATCACATAAACAAGTCTTTATGGTAATAATATACGACTTTGCACCGTGCCATGCCACACCACACGAGCAATAGATTGAGAGAGAGAGAAACTATGGATAAATGGAATATACATATGATTGGGAAGGAGCCAAACGAGGAAAGTCAAATCGCCTAGCTGCATTATCTCATGCCTACGTTCTTTCTACAGTTTCCCAGGATTATACCTTTTTACTTTCTAGGTGTCAATGTAAGGGAACATAAGTGTCAGCAATTTCTGAAGTACTCTAGCAAAAAACTGACCAATTCATACTCTTTCTCTATTGAAAGTCACATATTAGTCTTTACTCCATACTACCAAGGCCTTTCTACAGATTGATACGACTGCATAGTGATAATAATAACAACAACAAACGAAGGTCTCCTGATTATATGTATTTTTGTTGTTTTCATGCCACTCTCTTTTCTCCTGCTGCTTGTTGTTTTTTATTGTTATCGTTATGCAGCTTCAGTCCATTCTTTTTTTTTTCCTTGTGAAAGCTTGCTGGATATGGTGGATATGAAAGATATAGATAGAAGAACATGAAAGAGGAAAAAGGAGAAAATCTATCTGCGTTTATGCTGTGTGTCGTTGTTGGTTAATGGGTGTCTAGTAAGTGGTAGTAATAGTTACAAGCAGTAGCAGCAGAGAATGCCCGACTTTTTGGTACAAGAGGTAGAAAGAATCTATGCGTGTTTTGGTGTTTGTTGTTGTTTTTCTAGTTTCGCCTGGAAAAGGGAATTATTTGCAGGAAGAGCGAAAGCATCGAAGAGAGAGAAGATGGTCGTCGTCGTGATCATATGAGATGATATATGCCCATGATATATTATTTTGTTTACTTCCTTTTTTCCACTTTTCTCTCTCTCTCCCACTCACTCACTTTCGAGCTAGTTGTTTGTTACAACAACAACAACAACAACAATAACAAGTAGATAAAGAAAAAGGGAAAGCAGGCAGCTTCGGGCTCGAGTGATTTCTTATGTTGTTTTGTATTATTATTGTGTATATATTATTATTAGTAGAGTTGAGAGAGAGAGAGTATTAAAGAGTTTTGCTGTTGGAGTTGTTATGGGAACATTGAGCATATAAATTGTGAAATATTAAAGATGGATTTTTAGTGTACCCAAAGAAACAAAATATATTACATATGAGGACGACAATATTATGTACCTATACACTTTGCGCCCTTCCCTTTCTTCTTGTAGGAAACATTTGTCATTCTTTCAGCAGAAAAAATACACAAGGAGTTGGAGGGAAATAATGTGTGGAATAAACATACTACCTGCTACAAAAACAGATTGAACGTATACCTTTACAATAGATTGCATCAACATCATCCTCCTGCATAATATTTATTTTCTTTTGACTATTCCTTTAATACGATAAAATAACAATCGTAAAAAGATTTTGCTTGAAACATTTTTGACAGTTGCTTTTCTTCACTACTGCTGCTCCTGATTCTATTTTAGGTTGGAAGGAAAGAGAGAGATGAGTAGAATACAAGATGATCATGCTGACGATGATCATGATGTATCTCTTGATTTCTTGTTTATGCTCCAACGAGTATATAAATAAACAGTCCACACAACTTTTTTCGTATTCACCGACTCAAGACTAACTTCACGTGTTCGTAACATTATTATATCAATGAAATGGAATATTATTTTCTGGGAAAACAGAAGTACTTTTGGGTATAGGTACATTCCTACAAAAGCTGAGCTTTCATGTAGGTTCCTCGTGTTTTGCCAGAAGAGCAATGTGTTAGCAGCTGGAAAGCAGCACAAAAATTGTGTTTTGTAAATCTTGTGAACAGAGCTTCTATAAGGCATCAACACAACTCATGAAAATCCAATTGACGAGACAAAAAATTACTGCATCAGTTCAGAGCACGGTACACCCCCGTAAAATATGACGAACACGAACTACGTGTGATTTTTGGAGAATTGAGTCTAATTGTTACAGTTGCAAAATCAGACGAGCAATGGTAGATGATATTTTGTTTCAAGATGCCAAAATATACAGCGTTGTGTGCATAAAGGTGCACACTTATAACTGCGTGGAACAATATGAGCGAGTGAGCATAAAACGGAAGAGTATGGAAGCTCTATTGCTGCTGGAACGAGTCGTACTCCCACAACAACAATTGATGTATCTACCAGAGATGCCCACACTCACTCATGAGTTGTGAGTGTGAGTGGTGAGTGTGAGTTGAGTGTTAACATTTTTGGGGTTTGTGAG